>CATIWR010341543.1:0-49051 GCA_949677035.1 Omphalea diandra
AAACATTAAGAGATAAATTATCAACAAATATATGAAGTTTCAAAATAACTTAACTTAAAAAATAAATTACAAATCAGTTTATTTTTTTTTTATATATATATATATATATATATATATATATATATATATATATATATATATATATATATATATATATATATATATATATATATATATATTGATATTATTCTCCTTTATCTAAAAAAATTGCCAAGCCAAAAACAGATTAAAGAAATTTACATGTTTTTTTTCAACATCTTAAAAATACATCAACAAATTAGTAGAAATGAAAAGAAAATAATAAAAAAAATCTATTAGAGAACTAATAGATCTAGAGGTGAGGGGTTACCACACGCAAGATTTTAAAAAAGTGGAGTTTGTATAAAAGAAAGAAGGCGGAAGATATTGATGGAATGAGTAATTAAATTATACAGTTGTATACATGGGAAGAAAATATGAATGGAAAATCATAAAAATCAATATTAATGTGAAATTCAAATACTCCTTTCATTTGCCATCTTCATGCATTAAATGAAAATAAAAATTAAGAAAATTTTATTTAGTATTTTGACAAAAATTGAGTAGAAATAACAGGTGTTTCATTAAATTGAAAAGTAAGTATTCATAATTTGAATTGAATATTTTTATAAAAATTTAAACATTAAGAGATAAATTATCAACAAATATATGAAGTTTCAAAATAACTTAACTTAAAAAATAAATTACAAATCAGTTTATTTTTTTGTGGCTAGTAGCAATAGTAATTTTTGTTAGTAACAATTCGAGATTTCAGACTTGCATATAGAGAATTTTAAATTTGTTTTTTAGGCTGAGAATTTTTAGATTTGAACACCCATTATTATTGGTTCATGGGAATGAAAAGGCTACCTAATACGTATATCAGCTAATATTTTGGTTAACCTTTTTTCTTTTGGTTTCCTAAGAACGTTCCCTTTAGATTTTTAAGTGATTCATATTTCTATTTCGACAGCCCAAAAATATAAAAGCCCAGTTCAAACCCAGAACAAAGCCCACAATTGATTAACAAAGAATAATAGCTTTGACCAACAGTGAAACAAGAACCTTTATATAAACATTGGTAAAAATATTAATCATAATCATAATCATCCCGAGATCCTTGAATCAATATTCAATAATCAAATCATCCTTTTTCTCTAACTATCTCCTCTATGATCCTGTGCTGAAAACCTATGCTAGAGACAAAGCAACAGGGCTTCTAACATTATGGTAATTGTCAGTCCAAGTGAACCATCCAAATGCATACTCATCTTTGTAGTACTTCTTCGCCTCATGAGGATCTCTTGCTCTAATTGTTAAAGTGAAGTGTTTCTTTTGCCCAACGTGACTGAAGTACAAAATATTTGGCGATGCCGTAATCTCGAATCCCAAAGGTGGCTTTGCAGTGAAGAAGTAGACACTTTTGCTAGCACCAACATTTGTCACACTTCTCTTTACAACCACTGTGCCTGTCAGATTAGTTATTTGCACTGATGGGTTGTTCAGATTGTATGTCGGTTCTAGTTTGTTTGGACTTGGACAGGTTAAATTATCTACTCTTGTGAATCCCGTGTATGCAAAGCTGCAAAAGTAGAATGCGTAGTCCAAATATGATGCATCATATATTAGACCAGGGTCTGCCGCCTTCGCAGGCCTGAATTGACCTGACCCGAACTGGAATGAATTCGCAACTAAGCCTTGTGGATCGGTTATTGGCTCGCCCTTGTTATTTTTCAAGGATGCTGTATGTGCATACCAAAATTGTGAGACATTAGAAATGATGTCATGCACTAGGAGACTGACGTTAAAGTTCGGGCTTTAATTACCTGTGGTCATGATGGCAGATCTTACAGCGGCAGAGCTCCAAGTAGGGTGTATGGCTTTCAGGAGTGCAGCTGCACCAGCTACATGAGGGCAAGCCATAGAAGTTCCTGACTCAATATTATAATCTACAGTTCGTTTGTCACTTGATAATTTTGTAGGGGAGTCTTCTGGGGTCCATGCTGCCAATATATTTAACCCTGGTGCTGAGATGTCCGGCTGCCAAAAAGAATGGATTTAATAAAGTTTCTATTGGTCACATTAACAGCTAATAATAATACTAATAATCATCATAATCATCCTTGAATAAAGACGGGAAAAAAAAAATACCACCTTGAGAACATTAGGATCAACAACATTTGGACCCCTGCTAGTGAATGCAGCCATGTAAGGTGCAGGTTTGTAATGTAACACGGTCCTTGCCTTGCTAATGGCAGCTTTTGGGTTCTTGGTAGACTTAATGTATTCAAGAATTTTATTTGCATTATTGGCCCCAACAGCAGTTGCAGGAAGAACATGAGCATCAACGGGTAAGTCATTGCCATTGTTTGGTAGATTTCCTAAGATATAACCAACACCGCCAGCCCTTTTCACTTCCATGCCCTTTGCAACTCTCATTCCAAGCCCTCTCATGCACATCACTATCTTCCCTTTCACTTTTTCTGGGTCAAGGGAATTAGGAAGGCATTGGCTGTGTATAAATTCAGATGATACTAGTCATTACTTGAAAATGACCTCATAAATAAATTAAAGGAACAAAGGAAAAGAAGAGTACTTGGATTCATTTTTGGGGACTCCATGGCCAACTACATCTGCTGCATACACTAATGAGTGCATTCCATTTAGCTCGGATGGAGTGGCAGTTTGCCCCTAAAGTCAAAACCACCCATGGATATCTACTCATCAATAAATGAATCAAAACAAAATCCAAAGAAAGAAAGAAAGATGTTAAATACCACAATATTCTTGCCATTTCCAAGCACAAGATCACCAAGAAAAGCACGGTCGACACTGCTAGCACTAACTGTAATAATCCAGGGAGCAGGATTGGACAAGGTTGCAGGAGCAGGGCCATTATTGCCAGCAGCACAGACAGTAACGATGTTGTTTTTAATAGCATGAAATGCACCAATAGCAATGCCATCGTCGTTGTAAACAATTGGCTTGGTAGAGCCAATGGACATGCTCAATATATGTACACCATCTGCAATAGCTTCGTCTATAGCCGCTAACATATCTACCTCAAAACATGTGTTTCCATATACTTTGTCTTGGTTAGGAATTGCCCAACATGCCTTGTATATGGCTAGGTGGGCTAATGGTGCCCCCCCGGAGGCCGTTCCACGAGCAAAACCACCAAAAGCTGCAGCATCGTGCACCCGCCTGCCTGCGGCTGTGGAGGCCGTGTGAGTCCCGTGGCCGTCCTTGTCACGCGGTGACAAGTAGTCCAATGTGCGATTTAGTTTACCATAGTACTGTTCGTATCCTTTGATAAAGTATCTAGCGCCAATGATTTTCCTGCAAAAATGTTTGAAGTATGATATACTAGTAAATCCCATAATCGCAAATTCGATGATTTTCCATGATTGGAGACAAGTATGATGTAATTGGATAAGTAATTATTGGACAATTATGCAATTTTCTTTATTAATCAATTATGTAATAGTTTTAAATGATTGATAACCAAAATCCTATATCTTTAAATATCCTCTCCCAACTCTTATTATTGAAAAAAGAAATCAAATTCGAGATCATTAACTCTCTACACTATTCAAAAGTATATAAAAAAAATCAATTATATTAGGTCTGATTAACTATATTTTTAAATTATTGTTACATGTAATAATATATATTCCCAATATAATTCTTTTTCCAAGTATCCACCAAGGTTTGAATTTGGTTCCTTATTCTATAGAATACTATATAATGATAATTCTTTTTCAGGTATCCACCAATTTTTCTCTTCCATGGGCCTCTCTTCACAAAACAATGACTATAATTTACTGTCACAATTTAAAATCATTTGATGTAGAAACCCTAAAATAATGGTGGAGTTAAGAGGTTCAAAAGCCAACAAAATAGGGTGTGGCTCCTACGATCAATAGGGCAAAGAAAGGATAAGAAGGGTTCACAAGATAGCAAGAAAAGAAGGCAACGAGCAGAACAAGTCAGATGGCTTTCTTTGTTTGATTGAAATGGACAAATTATATTCAGGAACCTTATGTACAATATAGAGCAGAATGTAGGCGCGTTTTGAAGTTGTCAATTGAAATTATTTATTTCTTGCAAATATTTTAGAAAAATTCAGTCTCACAGAAAGCCAAGCTAACTGTTCAGCAACAGTAAAACTTATAGATAAGGCATCTTAGTTTAATATGATGCCATATAGTTTTTCTAGGTCGATATGTAAGATTCCATACCTTTAGGAAAATAAGTTTCGGGGTTCCTATCAAATGATGTTTTTAAATGTAAGTGGTGAGTGTCCGGCCACTTGAAAGTGATATCTACTTTAGACTAGAGCAACTATCATCGAAACACAAGGCCAATTCTCATTGGTGGCTATGGACCAATGGTCCCCAAGATTTTTGTTTGTAAAAGAAATCAAAGGAATTTCAGTCCACTATGTTCTTTTACTTCATAATAAAGTATTCAAACGGAGAGCCTGCTAGATTTATCTAGCTCAACGTTTGCTTCTAACCAGCCATATGCTTTAAAACAGAAGAAAAAATTATTTCGCAGAAAACATGATTAGAAAAAAAAGAACACTCACTTACTACAATGGGATGAGTTAAAAGCATCCCCAGTTTGGCAGATTCCTTTCCATGATTTTGGAATAGGCCCCATCCCTTCATCATTAAAACTTTTGGATTCTGGCCAAACACCTGATAATCAAAAAAAAAAAAAAAAATCACCCATCACAAGCAACTATTTATAATACCAAAAATCAATTACGTATCATGTAAGCGTGTACATAAATATTTACTAAACTACAAAAGAACAAGCGAGAGGAATCACATGAAAGAGTATAATAAAAGCCCAAAGAAGAAGAATAAGACAAAAACAAATTTTTTTTTACCACTATCAAGCACCCCAATAATGACTCCCTTGCCATATCTAGCCTTCAGGGGTAATTCTCTTTCACGGCCATATCGATGATTGGTATCGTGTTCCTCATCCTCTTCTTCTTCCAACCCTACAAATTCCCATGACCTTGTTGTTTGAGTTGTATACTTTCCTGGCTTTGTTTCATACACTGATACCACTTCTTCCAGCTCTACAAAATACATGAATACCAAAACAAAACAAGATTAATTATTGCAAATTAAAAGAAAACCCATGTGAGAATTCTGGTTATATATGTATATTTACCAGACAGCTTGGCTGCCTCCTCAGCAGTTAGCTCTGCAGCTAAGGCATTGATGCTGTGCTTGTAGCTGTAAAGAAGAGAATCTCTAGCTTCTTGTTCATTTTCTTTAACCAAAGATACATAAGAGATATGTGTTTCTTCTATCTCATGCAATGCTTTATCTCCTTTATGCTCCCCAAAATACACTATGTGTACCTGTCATCATCAAATATTCTTTCAGCACAATAAAATCAAACCACAAAAACAATATAATGCATGAGAAAACCTTTTTCTCCCCAGCGCTGGAGGCTAAGAGTGGGAGTAAGAGAAGAAAAAAGAAGAGAGAAATTTTCTTCATTGTTGGCGACGGCTGCCAATGTTGAAGAGATGAATGGACATGTATATTTTTAGATTTATAGTAATTTATGGAATTGTAATATAATCAAAGGAAAACCAACCACAGATAAAGCAGTTGTTATCGAAGTCAATCGCTATCAATCTAATAGTTAGTTGGTTTTCCATATTATACTCCTAAATATCTTTTTTTTTTTTTGTTATTATCCTTAATTATCTTGATCTAATTGATGAGCATACATATAGAAACAAACATAACCCAAAAAAAGAAGCAATTGAAGTTTTATTTGCAATTTTAATAAGGTCTAGTTGGCTAATGAGCTTACTTAACCAAATTATAGGCATGCTCCAAATTGGATGATAGAGAAGGCTGGGATGTGGAGATGGTACTTAACCAATTCTTCTTTAATTTTTTCACGTATAATGACGGGCATCACTGATTTAAAGAACAACAAAATCCAAGCGACAACATTTTTTTTCTTAATGAGTTTTACAATTAAAGCGGGCTTGTTTTAGTTTTTTGGAGTAATTTCTATTTTTTAATTTAAAAAGTTGTATATAGGTTTCATAATGAAAGCTCCCTTTGTTTTGTAAAAAAATATTTTTTTGGAAAATATTTTCTTCATTTTCTGATGTTTGACACATTTAAAAAAAATTGATCAATGAAAAATATTTCTTAATGAGAACTAAATCACTTTTAAGAAAGATAAGTCATTTTTCAAATTTTGACAAACTAATTAAAATGAAAAATAAAATAATATAAATACAGGTAATTATTATAACTAATCATTTTTAACTATTGGCATCTCTCACAGTTGCTACTAATTGGTAGTATAACCAGTGATAGGTGAGACTATAAAAATTTTTATTTTTATTTTAAATAATAAATAATATAAATATAAAATGTTTGTGTCTAAATTTTGTTATAATCTTATAAATAAAAATAATATTTTTGTAATGTATTCCAAACATTAGAAAAGTATACAAGAGTTGATGGCTATTTAGAGTTTTAAAAGCTCTGTTTTATAAAAATAAAAAAAAAAACCTTTTTATAAAAGATGTTACAATTGTAAATCAAATGAAAAAATTTTCCTTAAAATTTATCTACATTATACTTTTTTATATTTATCCAATAAATTTATCATATATGTGTTTTGTACTTGATAAGTAGCAAGATATTTTTGCGAGACTACAATTGAAAACATGTATTTTATCTAATTATCTTTATTAAGTTCTGAGTAATTAAATTATCTATTTCAAATTAATTTTATAAATTAAATCATTTTATAAAATTCAATAAAATATTTGAAAACAATTACAACAAAATATACATGGGTGGAAAGGAATTATAATATATATAAATTTAATTATTATTTATATCTTTATGATTTGTGCAATATAATAAGAAAGTTAAAACTAATTATATGCTCAATCTTCATTTCATATGTTAATAGCTAACAGAATTTTAATAAACAATTTATATTTATCAGCTAATAACTAATTATCAACAATCAGCAATACAATTAAATTAAATGAATTTTTAATTAGAATTAATAACAGAATGTTTATCATTTTAGTGCAGAATAGCGTTTAACTACTCCAAAATAACTTGATTAATTACAATTAATATTTCAAAATTGGATCAGACCATTGATCAAGACTTTGAACCTCTTTGGAGTATCAAACAGTCACCAACTGTACAATTTATTCTCTCTTTCTTGAGTAGAACCTTTAAGGTTAATGATTGGCATTAATTGGTCAAAAAAAGATTAAATTACTGCATCATGAGAGCGACAAATGACAATGTTTTTCTTGAGTAGAATCTTTAAGGTTAATGTTTGGCATTAATTGGTAAAAAAAAGATTCAATATCACTGCATCATGAGAGTGACAGATAACAATCTTTTTGAGTTTTAAGCAAGGTTTGAGTTTTTTTTATTTGAAATATATTTATTTCGTTTTTATTTGAATTAAATATATTTTTCTTTTTATTAATATTCTAAAAATTTATTTTTATGGTTAGAGTTAGAATAAGAGTAAGTATTATGCTAGTCACCCTATTATCATACTATCCAATACAATAGCTGGCTAATACTATTTTTTTTACTTTTTTACTTTTTAACTTATTGTATTTAACATTTATTTATTATACAAATATACTACTTTCTCCGTCCCAAATTGATATATATTTTTTTTATATATAGATTAAGAAATATTAAGTAATTTAGTCAAAATAGTTGTTTTTACTTGACTTTTTATATTATATCATTGCATTAGCATTAAAATATTAGATAGAGATCAATAGTACTTATATTAAATAAATTTAGAGTTTGTTGCTCTCTAATATAAAATTAAAGATGATTGATATTGTTAATAAATGAAATTATAAAACCATAAGTATCAAAATTTCAAATTTTATTTCAACTTTCAACAAGTGTATTAAATGATTGTTATTTATAAGTTTTGATAACCATATAATTAAATAGGAGTAAAATTAAAAATTAAGTAATTCAATACTTTCTAAAAAAAGAAATTAACTTAAATATTGGGACAACCACAAAAGAAAAATAATCTTATCAATTTGAGATGAAGCTAGTATTTTAAATGATTATGGTTAGCTTCAATTTCTTTGCCATGATTTATGAGTAGAAAAATATTACAATATATATACTAATGCAAATTTAATTAAAATTTTAATTTATTTAATTTATTACTTTATAGTTTATGTAATATAATAAAAAATAAAAAATTAACATTATTTATTATTTATGATTCAAGTAATTTAATAAAAATTGTAATATATTTAAAAATAATTATATATGGAATAGTTATTTGATATGTTTAGAGTAATCTTTAATTGATTTTTAGCAAAAAATTTATTAGAGTAATCTTTAATTTATTTTTAGCAAAAAATTTACATTCATTAGCTATTAATTATCAGCAATAACAATAAGCAACAAATAGTCACTTAAACCAAACAAAGTCTTTTATTAAAATTATTGTATTTTTTAGATTTCTGGATGAAGGTGAATATTAAATTCATGACTATCACCTAAATTAGTTTGGCATAATTAGTGAGATGATATTGCATTTCTGGCTGTTTGACCATTGATAAAGTTGTTTTAGAGAAATATCATTAGGGGGGTGGGAATTCGTTCAAAAATCAAACAAATAAAACTGAAAATTGAATTTAAAAAATATAAATTGAACTAAATTGAATTGAGTCAATTTTATTTAGTTCTATTACCGTTTAGTTTGGTTTAACTTGATTTTTTAAAAAATACTTTTTAAAATATTTTTTATAGAAATAATCATTCTTATAATATAGTTTAAAGTATTTTTAATATAAATACTATATCTTTTAATAGATTTCTATATATTTTAATGTAAATAATGAATTTTAAATAGAGTTCAATAATTTTAATATAAGTTTAATGTATTTTAATTTAATTTTAAATAAATTTGAATTCAGTTCAACTAAAATTTTTTTATTTAAAAATCGAATCAAATTAAATTAATTAATTTTTTTAGAAAAAGTCAAATTGAACTAAAATTATATTTGAACTCAACTAAGCCGACTCAGCTGATTTAATTCAGCCAGTTTTTTTTTTTTTAATTTCTACCCAATGGCGCCCACCCTAACTATGACGCAATTCTCTCTCTCTTTTTTTGACTCAAGTTGATTGAAAGGGATTCTGTAACACTCCGATGGAGCACCCGTGACTCTTTGTAGTAGAACAAAATTTTGGTAATATTTCGAGTATCTCAAAATAATTGATAATTTATTTTTTAATTGATAATTAATTAAATAATTATTTAATATATTCTTATTAATTGACATATATTTTTACACTATCAATCTAATTATATTTTTTACTTTGGAAAAAAATTGTACTTTCAATAAATTTTTTAAGTTTCAATAATCATTTTACTACTAATATTTAAATATTATTACCAACTTTGTAGTTCTAATAATAATTATACTTAATTAATATTGACAAAATAAAAAAAAAAAAATAGATGTATTTTAGTAAGAAAGTAGTTAAAATATATAAAATAATTATAATTAACTTTCTTAATTACCGAAAAAATAAAATTTTATCAATTATTTTGAGATGAAGGGAGTATTATTATATAACCCTTTTGTTAAAGGTATAAAATAAATTTTCTATTCACGAATAAAAAATAAATATTGATCAATGAACTAAGAAATACAATAAAAAAATTTTCTATTCACGAAATAAAAAATAAATATTGATCAATGAACTAAGAAATACAAAAATTCATAGCAGTTTTGAAGAATGAAAATTTTCTTCAAAATTCTCCAATCAATCCAATCAAATTGACACTGCAGTCAATTACGAATTTCTCCTCATATATCCAGTGGTCTAAAATCTAAAAAATTAATCAATAAATTGGTTTGATTAATGAGTAAATATTAAAGTGCTAAAAATCGTTCAAATTCAATTAAATCTAAAAAAATTAGTGAAACAGAACTAGTTTAATTAAAATCATATAGTTTTAGTTTTAAAATTTGAGAACCTATAAATTTTCTTTTTCTTAAAATTTACATGTTTCAAATATTTGTCAAAATTTTCGGTTTCTTATATTTTCTTATTTTTAATAATGTTTCCTTATTTTTTTATTTTTATAAATAATATTGTTATGCAATTAAACTGAACGAGTAAGGATTATGCAATTAAACTGAATGAGTTGGGCCAATCAAAATCCCCCTATCCATATATATCTGCACGCAAATGAATGACCACTAATATTTGACGGTGACAAATCTGAATCTCTGTAACTAGAAGAATCCGTATCCATCAATAACACATTACAGATGAACTCCATTTTTACTTCTTACTTTGAAGGCTCCACGACAAGCGAACTTTTGCCTGTTGAGGACCATCATTTGCTAAAAAATGGAAGTTGCACATTTTAAGACAGTCACTCTATTATCACACTATCCAAGCGAATGACTTCTGTATAATCCACCTGCTGGAGGGAGATATTGACATGTTATGGGGTAGGGAATGATATGCCTGTCTGTAAGAAGCTTGTATATGCTCACTGAAATTAGTTGCCTCGCAACACGGTCAACATTTCCTTGCCGCTTTTTTTTTTTCCTTTATTAGCTTCTCAAACCTTGAAATGAAGGAATGCGTAACTAGGAATTTGCCATTTCCTCTAACAGTGTGACAACATCATCTGAACTTCCAAGTAGATATCGAGCATTTGAACGCTTTCGTGATACAGCACAAGAGAAATAATTCTCCCCCTTGAGATCAAGTACTGAAGAACCTTCATGCACTGAGATTCTGTCATGCACAATAGGCCGCCAAGCAGCACCGCCTCCGGAATTGTTCCTTTCCAAGGTTGATAATGATCGCTGTTTCTTAAGGCGAGCCTTGGAATGGCTTCTGCTGCAGGGTATCTTTGGCACATTAGAACAGACAGGGTCCGGTAACCTGCATCGTACTATAGAAGGTGGTTCATTAGGAAGCTCTGGCTCGAAAAATGTGTAGATATCTTCATCCTGAAGCAACGAGTCCAAAATCAAACTATTTCTTAATGAGTTGCTCAAAGGTAATATTTTTGTTGTTGGAATTTAGAGACAATCTGCAGCCATGATAACTATAGCTACTTGTACATGTAAGTTGATATATCAAGGATTCAATGAACAAGTATGTGTTATTTGATCCATCCAAATTTAAATTATAGAAAGTATGCATAAAGTAGACAGATTAGACAAGGATAAGTTTTATTAATATCAAGGTATTACTTTAAAGTGATGATCAAGTGATCAATAACTGCAATTGACCTGAACATGGAAGATGTGTAAAATTTTTGTGGAAAAGAAAATTACCTTAGCCAGAAAGTGACCAACACAGAGGACATAATCTATGGGTGCCTTCATGCCTTGGTTATGAACTATCTCTCCGAGAATACGATCTATTGCAGCACCCTGTAATAAATGGAAATACAAGATGATGAAGAGAAGCTTGCCATTCTGGTCAATCACACTGCTGGAATATGGCTGTGATAGTTGACCCTGATGCACATACCTTTGTAACACCACCTGCTCGGACCTCGACTGAGCGGCCACCTTGAACAACATCAACCGCTGCATTTGAGATTGGGCCTGTCCAAAGATGCTGCAACATATCCCTTGCTTGAATCCTTCCAAACTCAACATCTGAAATTGCCATGTTAAACAAAATAAAATCCAATAAAAAATGAATAAAAACAACAGCAAAGTATATGTTTTAGCCACCATAAGATGCAAGCTCACATGTATAAACTTTTGTATATACTGAGAACATTTTCACCTAAAAAAAATCCAAATCCTGAGGAAAAGATCAAGTGTAAACAAAATATAGATGATTAAGTACCTGCATACTTGTAATTCCATACAAGAGAGGTTTCACGAAGCTCAAAATAAGATCGAGGAGTTCTTTCTGTAAAATACTCGAAAACATGCTGAGATCATGAATAAGAATAAGAACTTAGGGTCTAGAGGACCTCAAATGGAAGATAAGAGACTAAAATTTTCAGTGATAATATGTAAACCTTTACACTGTCGACCCAATCCATATTGAGATTTTCTGGCATTGTTGTCATCCACTCTCCAGTTGTAAGACGTAAAAACATCCCATTTTCTGCTGCCAACCACATATTGTGTTCTCCAAAATTCTGCAAGACAAGTTATTAATCTGAAAGCATCATATGCAGGGTCATGGAAGATGACTGGAGAAAGGAGAGTACTTCATCTATAATGGCTCTATCACTTCCGCTGAGGACAACTACAGTTGTCTTTTGATCATCACAAAGTTTCTTCAAGGGTTCTTTTAATTTTGTGTGCAATCTAGGTTCCATTTCTCTAATTTGATCACCCTTTCTGCCAAGGTTGTCCACTGTCTCAGTTAAAGTTGCATTGAATCCCTGTAACAAGATGCACAATGATGAAGGTAACAATTATTGAAGACAACTAAAATATATAATACTTTTGTGTGTATGAACACATTTTAATATTTGCTCAAAGGAGAGTTTAAAAAGAAAAATTGAGTCACAAGATCACGTGATTAAAGTAAAATAGCTCATTCAAATTTGATGTTTTAAAAGGGAGAAGCATACCAGAATGAGCAGACGATTGTTAGATTGACAATATCGTTCAACTGCGACTTTGATAGGAAGCAAGGGAAGAACTTGCCTTGTCCTTAATTGAGCTTCAACAATGGTATCATTAAGTTCACTACAGAAGGTGAACATCAGAATCAGAACAAAATAAAAGATGAAGAAAAAGGCTTTTTCAATGCTATGGCTGTAAAATGAGTGGTAAAGCAATGTTAGGAGCAACTCTAAATGAAGTGAATTGCCCAATTCTGTTTTTCATGCAGTTACATGTGTAAATGAGTGGTAAACATAGCAGTAATGTATGCATATATAAGCTCTGAAAAAGATGTTTAAGCATGGTTTTGCCATGTGCATGATACAGTTAGCAAAGAAGTTTTCCCTTCTATTTTGCTCCAAAATCAGAGTTTTAGTTTGAGGTTTAAATGCTAGGCAACTGAAAAATTAGCAGTTAGATATGGTGAACACCTCACAAAGGTTGCAGCCCATTCTTGTGATGTGTGATTTGTCACATGCCTGAAGTTATGGTTGTGCCTTTTCTCTCTTTCATCTGATGGCATATTCAGAGCATAACCAATTGAAGTAGCAACTTCTGTGATATTCCATGGATTCACCAAAATAGCACCGGCACCAAGAGATTGTGCTGCACCTGCAAACTAGAAATCAAAGAAAGATGTCAAATTCATAAAATATATTGTCTCATCTACAATATTTTGTCTCAGCGAATGCAATGTTAAAAAGAGCTTTTTTTTAGTTTTTAATTTTTTGAAGGATTCCTAGGGAAGTAAGAGGCCATTTTCAGACCTACTTTAACTCAACTTAAACAACTGTCAGATAATATAATTACCAGAAAGATTTTGGCTTCAACATTTAAATCTGCTACCAAACACAAAATTTCCCTTAAAAAACATTACTTTTATAGATTCGTAAAAAGACAATGCTCCCAAAATTATTGTCATAGTAGCTTCAGATCATCTGCAGGTTTTATTTGCCCATTGTCGGAATCCTAAAATGCCACAAGCAACTGTCAATTCAGGAGCAGCTCAAGGTATTGATATTGAAGTTACATTAATCTTCCTCTATATAGTAGCAAACTCATCAAACAACACAAGAATGATTCAAGAAATGTCAATTTATTACTCATCGATGAGAAAAGAATGGTGGACTGTACTACCATTGAGGACCTAGCATTATCTAGATATACAATGCAGTTTTACAATGACTACCAAAATGTCCCCACTCACTTGAACTTCTCCAAGTCATTGACCAACTTTCAGTAAAGAATGAGAAAGCTAGATATAACATAAGTTAAGCTCAGATAGAGGCACGTGTAGACTACTTGTAGTTTGCAAGAAGTTGCAGGACAGTAAAATATTAATGCTGGAAATCCCAGTCTTTTTGCAAGTACAAACTCAAAAATTGGAAAGATTTAATTACCTCACTTAGAATGAGGACCCCTTTCTTGGAAGCTTGGCAAGCAACAAACTCATAACTAACGAGATTCATTCCATCTCTTAAAGATGTAACAAGTGCCACATCTGGATTAAAAAACATAGAAAAAAAAATCATGAATGTAGCCTCAAAAAACACATATTTATACAGCCACCTCAGCTATTTTGAGATTAAGACTTCATTGTGTTGAGTATCAATGCACAAGTCTTGTATTGGTTCATACAACCATGTAAACCTGATCTATTTAACACATCTCTTGCTGATGATCAGGTTGAAATAGAAATGGAAATGCAAGCCCAGACATGACATTTCAAAAACATTAGTGCCAATTTCCCAAAATGCTAATCTTCCTAATTCATAATAGTAATTGTGGAGGAGAAATATAGTGCTATGATCTTCCATAACTAATTGTTTCAGCAGTAAACAATGTGCTATATTACTATATGGTGACTAACTATTTTGATAAGTCTGCTCCCCGTCACCCCATGCTACCCACCCCACCCTCAGCCCCAATCCAAAGAAATGGAATTAAAAATAACCAAATGAAGTCCAGAAAGCAAGGAATTGCTAAATGCAAATTTTACATGCAACAAAAGGTTTCCTCCTTTCCTTCTACAAATTTAGCTGCTCATCCATCATGTTCTAGAGATGAAAATAGTAATTATTTAACTTTAGACTAAGAATACTCAATCAGAGTTAATATTCCATATAAACCAGAATTACAAACATAAGTGAGTACCGGTAACAGCATATAATGCACATAATGCATGAAAGTCAAGAGATCGATCCTGCAATGGCAAAGAAAATGCATTAGTTGGCCAGTCAAAAGATAAATGACTGAAAAGAAATATTTTATGAAATATCAACAGGTTAAGGGTTATTGAGTTACAATTGGAAGACATATGAAGCCGCACCCAAAATTGTATTTCGACTTCTATTTCCATTAAGTTGGCACATAACAGAAAAAAGTTGAAACATTTTATAAGGCAGAGCTTTCATTGCTCCTCCATTCACAATGAAAGTCCAAATAAATAAAAAATGCACCATAAAGGGATGAATATACAATGAATATATGCAAGAAAGCATCATTCAGAGGATTAAAAAAATTTGTGGAGGAGATATCCAGTCAAGTACAGTCAGGGTCTACAAATTTAGTCCCTTTGTTATAGATGGAAACTCAGGTTCCTTGCATCAGGTAGTTCTAGGTGCAAGATTTAAGACAAAGACAAACCAGATGATGTATTGGAACAGCAGTAAGAGTTCCAAATCTTCCATTAATGCGCCCAACAATCTCATGAACCTGGCTTGTGAGCTTTTGATCTGTAAATGTGATAATAACAAGCCAATAGTAGAAATACTCAGTCCAAGATGGCACAGGAATTAGAAAAGAAAAAGAAAAATGGAAGAATAGAATTTGAAAACAAACCATAAGCCATGTGGACAATATAAGTTGTGGACAAGATAACCATAGATAACATGCAATGGTGATTATAAAGGCATTTACCAGTCACCCAAAACACAATCACTATCCTAAATCCCAAACAAACTGCCAAGAAATGGGAGATTTTTAGGTTTATTCATATAGGCATGCAGTTCTATGAATGAAAACAAAAGGTATCTTTAGGGGAGAATGGAGGCATACATTCAGGAACATCTGTCCTCGTTGGCACAGCAATTTGCAGCAAGACTACTTTATCGCGCCACTCTGGATTTTCCTCAAGGAACTCTTCAAATGCCAAAATCTTCTGGGGAATGCCTTTGATCATATCAAGACGATCCACACCTAACATTACCTGTCCATTGTGGAACAGTAAATACCAGAAACCAAAGAGTAAAACAAGGTTTCATTAGAAAAGTATACAATACAAATATGAAGTAGGAGAATTTGACTGAGTTTATAAATAAGGACAACTAGTAAAAAGAAGCAACTAAAAAGTAGAAACATGATGACAACAGAACTATAAATGAGTATTGGATATTCAGCTTAAGAGACAGTATCTTATATACAATAATTAAAGAAAGAAAAGGCTTGTGACCATTAAGAATCATTACCAATGCATGATTAAGGGAACACAATCATAAAATGTAGAACTCATGATTCCTAAAAAATGTGAGCAGGACTAAAGTGTTAACCCAGTTTACAATCCAACATTTTTATTAAAAAGAATGATTAAAGGAAACTAAAACCTAATTTTGTACCTTAACGGTAATATCAGTATAGCTTTATGATGCACATTAGTCAAAATGAAAGAGTACTAACAGATATGAAAGTTTTATATTAATCAAGAAGGCCCAACCTTTCTGCCAGCAAATCTGTCCTTCAGTTCTTTCATGTGATCCTGGACCTGACAGAGTTCAAGGGCTCGAATGAACCGCTCAGAATCTATCCCAATAGGAAACTGTAGTTTCAATAATGCATCATGAGGAAGAATGAATTGAAGGACTCATATGTAATAATAAGAAGATTCATCTGCTGTTAAATAACAAAGCAAACATATTTGCAGGTTGATAGATAAAGAAAAGAAAGGTGATCAGCTAACATACTGCAGCCACGCTAGTCAGCTTTCCTTGATCCTCTACTCCTTCAGGTGTACCCTCAAGTCCAAGGATACGAGTACAAGCACTTACGAAATGCCTTGCATAATCATATGTGTGGAAACTGGAAGCAAACAAATCATTTAATCATTTAATAGAAACATTTTGTTCGTCCAAATGTTCAACTAACCTTTTGGAGTTTAACAGTCCATATCACATAGTGGCATCTGCTAACAAATTTGTATCTTGCACAAGATTTGATCCCAACACTTACATTTCTGTAGTGCACAATGCAGAAAATGTATCCCACCTATTGTGCATCCTTCTTGTGTGTGTGTGTGTGTGTTACATTCCTAAGAAAATATATCTTTGAGGGGCTTAAAGTCCAGACATTTGAATAAATCTGACTCATATTCTGGAGGGATTTTCTTTAGGCCTGAAAAATATCAATCCAAACGTATGAAGCAAATGGACGCATATAAAGGCCTATGTGGCAGCATTTACTTCAAAATCCTAAGGTGTAATGTGAATCACTTACCCAACTAAATCAGCAGCAAGAACAGCTCTCAACAACTCTGAACGAGATGGAAGCATTCTATGTATTTCTGAGGAAGGAAAGGGTGTCTGGAGAAACCAACCAACTTTCATTTTACTGTTATATTCTTTCAGACATTTGGGAAGGAACATTAGGTGGTAATCATGGCACCAAACTACATCTCCCTCCTCATAATGTTTGTTTACAACCTCAGCAAACATTTGGTTTGCCTTCTTATATGCGTCAAATTGAGATTGAAAACTATGGGTGGTTGCAAGGCGATCTTCTTGTGGAAGTCCAAGATAATGGAAAAGCGGCCACAAAATGTTGTTACAGTAACCATTATAGTATTGATGAACAATATCTTCGTCAATAAAAACTGGGATGCACCTCTGCAGTCAACAAAGCAAAATCAGGAAGAGAAGCATTTTTAGCACATGTGCCAAGAGAATGACAACTGTGGGAGAATGTTATCAATATAGTCCATTCAAGATCATCAACCAGTAAGTAATAGGAAGTTAAAGAATTAAATGAAAATTTTTGAACCTTTTCAGCCAAAGCTACAGTTAGCGCTTTTTGTCCAATTTCATCAGGTACGTTTACACCAGCCCAACCAATCCATCTGGCATCAAACTCCTTCACACCTAGAAGAAAAAAATATGATGTTGGTCCTATTCGTTTCAGTAATAAAAACTCAAATTCATGTGTAAAAAAACTGATGGACAAACAAAGGGGGAAGGGTTGAGAAATGATTATAAAACTGGATACATTGCAACGTAACAGTGTAATAAAACAGGAAGAGAAAGGTAGGTTAAGGAAGAGCTTTGGACATGACTTACCCATAAGTGCACTGACTAGCCCCCCTACACTTATCTCAAGCTGCCACGAATCCTCACCCAGCCTAACTGCAGAGACTGGCAACCTGTTTGCAACCACCAATAAACGCTGTCTAGGAGGCCGCTCACATCCATTAATCCTTTCCTCATTAAGCAAACCACAGTTTTCAGCCTCATTAAGAACTGAATCATTTGCAAAGAGCTCTGGTTCTTTGATACCATCACCTAACTCCTCAGCTGGAGTAGGACTGAAAAACCTATTGAATTTCCGAAGTTCTCTATCAAGTAAAAGCCTTTCCAATCTAGTTTTGGGTGTGAGAGGACTGCAGTTAAAGTTGTTTGCTGGCATATGCTTGTTTTTGAAGAAAGCCTGCAATTCACAAATTGCAGTGATGCCAACACATCTAGTTTTATATATCATAGAATGCATTTACATTATTGTGAAGCGTTGCAAGTCATGCCAGCAACATGCACATGATCATTCAAGTGGCAAATTATCATTCGACTTCAGGATTCTTAATTTCAAATTCTCACATTGAGAGAATCAACACCATTGACCTCAGTATTTTTTTTCTTTATTATCTTAAAAGTAAGGAGCTCTAAATGACCTTTGATATAATACAACCATGAAAAAGAATCTAGCTATGCAAATCATTCACCATCTGATCAGTAATCTGATTAATCAACAAGGATAAACTGCAATAATCTGATGATAAATTATAATGGGGCAAAGCAATTAGAAACAGCAGAAGAAAGATATATAGCAATTGAATAGAACACAATCAGTACTGCTCATTGGTGTATCAGAGAGTGCACAGAGACAAGAACTTTGATCCAAGATTGAAAGTGGAAAAAATATATAGCTTTAATATCTCTATAGCAAACAAATTAAGAAAAAAAAAACGATAACAAAGGAAAGCAAATGAATTGATGTCCTGAAACATCCATCATCAAATTTCCTAAAGAATTCCCATTATAGACAAAATTATGAATAGTCTGTAGCCTCTAAGCCAATGCACCAACACAATCTTGGACCTCACCCACAATTAAAAGAACGACAAACAACCCATTCATTTCTAACAATAATGAAAACCAAAGATATTTCTGAAATCAAAACTAAGCCAATGAGCGCACCAACACAATATCCAAATGCAGATTACATTTTCTTTGAGGGAAAAAAAGAAAAAAGAATCCATCTTCACTCAAACAAAACAAGGACCAACCAATATCCGAAAAACACAAAAGAATCAAACTTCAGAAAAGGAAAAAGAAATCCCATTTGCGTGGTGTTACCAGATTGTTAAGAAAAATGGAGGAGATCTCCTTAGATGGAATAACATTGAAGGAGAAGATAATGAGGAGAGTGAGCAGTGCTGTGCTTTTGCAGAATAAGAAGCGTGTGAAATGGCCACATGGAGACGAAACAGCAAGTTGGCCGAACGATATTTTAGGGGAGCTGTGGCGGGTGAGAGATTGGAGAAAAATCTACATTACATATGGAAAGGAGCTGATATGCTGATCATATATAGAAATTGGCCATGCAATGCTGCAGTTCACCATCAAAATTCAAATAATTTGGCTACTTATAGTATTTATATAGATGAGTGGGAAATATAAATGACAACTTTGTTCATTAAAAGTACCCCACCATAAAACCAAATGTTTGGAACATTTTGTATGCTGTTCTACTACAAGTTTTTTAGTTATTTATGGCAATATTGGATATTAGTCTATATGCTTGCTAATTAAATTTCCTATTTTAGACCGTTTTGTTTACTGTTATTGCTGCTTTTCGGGTAATTATTACTTGTATATATATATATATATATATAAAAGAGGGGTGTTAAATATTTTTTTATATTATATTCTCTTATTCTAGCAACATGTGACATAATTCAAAATATAAGAATTTAGTTCTTTTACCGTTGAAGAATATAGTAAGAATATCATTTAATATAGAAAAAGTATTTAGCAGTTCTTATTAAATAAAAAATTAAAATCATTATCTTGAACATTCAAAAATGAAGTTTCAAAAATTATTGACTTAATAAAGATACAATATTTCCATATCTTGGCCAAATAATTTGAATACAAAAATATTTCTTAATTATTATTATTATTATTTAATATATGCACAACCCAAAATTATTAATAGTTTTTCACACTTTTTGTGAACTTGTTAAAAATCAAAAACTATAATGTCAACGGCACTCCAACCCAAAGTTCATATGATCGTTAATACAATGATCGTGTATATATTAGGGTCGTACTTTATAAATTAATCTTTTAGAATGAAATTGGTTGATTATAGTTAGTTAATCTTACGAAAATTGAATTAGATTTGAACCAAAATAGATTCATTCACTTTATGGGTGATAATATTATAAATCGAGCAAGAAATGAGTAATACTCATTTTAACATAATGTGATAGATTAAATATCAAGTTAAATTTTTATGATAAAATAATGGCGTCTAAATTAATATCAAGAAAATGATGTTCGAATATAGTCTTAAGACTGCAGAAACTTGTTCTAATATAAAAATATCAATTTACGATAATCATTTAAAGAACCACTTTGAAAAATATTGTTATAATGATATTTTTATTCATTTGAATTTGATTAGCTATTTATAGAGTTGCTTATAAACGAGTGATTAAACCTTAAAAAAGAAAACAGGAAAGGCTTTGCTTGTGGTTAATATAATATCTTAGCAGTCATCATCTTTAAATTACTTCGGAACGCGTACCAGTGTACTGTTTATGCGTACAAACATCTTCTTCTAGTCTATCCATACCTTAGCTCAATTGAGGGCAATTTCGTAAATCTGTGGTTTGGTTTTCGCTGACTGCTTTTAAAAACGGCACCGTTCCATATACTTTCCAGGGCACTGTTGTCTTGTTCGGCTGGATTGGATTACGTGGTCCTGCGTCTGCGTCTGCAGCTTTCCATTCTCAATGCCACTCGCTCACTATGTAATAAAACACATCGTCATTAGGCAAAGGCCAGCCCTTCATTGACATTCTTTTTGATTTTTTCTTGATTCATTCTCTTTTTTCAAAGATATTTGATTTTCCCCTAAATATCATCTTCTAGTTAAGGTTGATTTGCTTCATCTAAATCTCACCCATGCATGTACCAACTTCCTATTGTTAGTGTACAAGGAATAACTAAAATGATAATGGGTTTTGTAGTTAGGGGATTCTATTTCTAACTGCTGTTTTAGTACCTACCAACCAAACAAAAGTAGATTCAATTATAACTATACGATGTAATATTTTTGTATGTATATATATGTAAGGATTTTCATGTTTTCCACAGGTTTCGAACATTCCCACGGTTAACACTGCTAGATTGAGTAATGACTTTGTTGGGTTTTTATGGCTTTTGAAGAAGCTAGGTTCTTAACAGCTGCCATAACCACAAGTGATTTCTGGTTTTCATACATTTCAAAAATGTACACATGCATGTATATTATATACTCATGAAGCCTTATTTTTTTCAAAATTCTTCTCTAATATTGATTGATGCTCCTCTTTTATGTATATTATATGGATTAGTAATTGTCTCATTTACTTGTTTTTTAATGTAATTGATAAAAACAAGATTATCTAACATACATGTTAGAGTTTGAATCTTATTATGCTCTTTTAAAATGTTTAAAACATTGCTCATATGACAAATTAAGGACATAATATAATATAACCTTAAACTTTGTTAAAAATTTTGTATATATTTTCTTTAATTAATATATAAATTCAATTTTTAGTATACATTAAACCGATATATAGAATGTATTTTAAGATTAATCGATTCATACGTAAGCTGACTTGATTGTATCTCACCATATATTTCACAAAATTATTAATTATATATGCCATACCTAAAAAATATATACGCGAGTAAAGGAATCTTCAACATCTGGGCCTATAAATGGGCTATGGGTACCTACACTTTCTAGAAGAAAACCCACAGAAAACGTCTGCCTCTTCCTTAACCATGGAGATTGAAGACTAACTTTGTTGAGGCCCACTTATTTAACCAAATCTGAGCTGTCCAGGTAACGCCACACCCAAAGCCCTCTCAGCTAAAAAATTTCGGCTGTCCGATCATCTGAAAATCAATGGGCCAAATTACTCCGTTGCTTCCCCTTTTCTTCCTCCTCCTTCTCACCACTCCCACGAGTACAGCCGCCTCATCGTCCTTTGTCGGCTTCTACTCCCAATACAAATCCATCGTCTCCCTCTCTACCTCCCTCCTTACGCGCGTGTCCAACCTGCGAGCCGCACGCGGCGATGTCTCCGGCGCGAACCGCGCTAAGATGATCGGGCAGAAGCTGGAGAAAGGCTTAGGATTAGGGTTCTTAGGACTCGCGTGGTCGTTAGGGTGGGATTACGTGAAAAACTACGCGTGGTGGGAGGATCTCGATTATAGGGAGTTGTACGGCGTCGTTGGGGACTTGAACGAGTTGGCAGGGATTGTGAGCGATTCGACTCGGTTCGAATCGGAGGTGGAGAGATACTCTTGGGTGGCGCGAAATTACAGTAATATCCTCAGGGTCACCAAGTCAGTATTACACAGGTTTATTAAAATGTTCCGCTATTCGGTACGATGATGCTTCATGCTTCATGTTTATCTTTATGTTTATTGATTAATTGAAATGGTTATTTATTTATCAATTAATTTAAATAATGGTTTATTTTGACTATCAATCTAAATGGAATTGGATTTATTAATGCATTTTGGGTTTCGATTGGCAGGGAGCTCTGAAGGAGGTGGTGGAGGCGGTGGAGAAGGAGGTAGTTGATGGTGGATTATTAAGGGACTGCCTTGAACTGGGAAGCGGTGACTTGAAAGGTTTGGTTCAAATTATTAAGGATTTAGCTTCACAATTTTATTCCACTTCTGATCATAATGACGAACTTTGATGCATGAGGGTTATATTCATTATACGAGTCTTGGAATGTGAAAGAAAAAAAAAAAAAAGCGTTGTATCCTAAGAAAGTCATCTATATATGCATGAAAACAGATTAGAAAATAAGAAATGCCCACTGAAAAACGATATTTTATATAATATAGTGAAAAATGTGGGGAAAAATATAACTTAATTGAAATTTTCATGCAATATATACAGACATGAAAAGATTGGTATTGCTTAAGAAATTTTTATGTTCTTGAATCCCCACAGTAGTTCAACTTGGATTTACTGCATTAGGCAAAGTTGAAGTCTTTGAAGCTCTTTGCACTTATGTAAAAGTCCTCATTCTTCTGGAAAGATCAGAAATTTGTATGGTCTGGAATCCCAATAATAGTTGAACTAGAGCTTGTAAATTCTTTGCTTCATTAAGCTTGGTTAAAAAGTTTCAGCTGAATCACTCCAGTATCTAATCCCTGTGCCTCTTGTCGGCTATGTTATCATGCCACTACCCAACACCTGCAACAATGGCTCAGTATTTGAGGCCTATCTGCTCAAGTTGCTTCCCACTATTAGGCCCATATTGTTATTATTATTGTTATTATTATTTGAGGAAAATATCCCAATTTGTTACTGATGTGTTATTGAAGGGGCATTTGTTACATAACCATCATATGCCTGCCTTTCATTAAATTGCTACATTCAATGATTTGTCTAGTGGAAGGAAAATGAAAGCTGAAGAGGGATGAATAATATTTACACAAATCCACTTTTGTGTTATAATTTCCGTATCAAATACAAGATTTCGATCCTTTTACAATGGATTTTGTTTTTTCAGAGTCAAATTTTTTTTCAACCTTCCAATGGATAAACTAAGATTAGGCCTACCGGTCCTTAAAAAATAAGCATGATTGAAGAACGTTGGGTGGTCTGCAGGACATGTTGGGTTGGTTAATTTATTATTTCCAGCGAAAAAAAAAGGTGTAAGTTTTGTAATCAACCATATCATAAATTGGCCATGTTGCTTCAAGTGCTATGCTGGCTGTTGCTTCAAGTGGCTAATGTTGGTTTAAATTATTTTTATGTGAAAATTTTTTTATATTTTTTTGGATTAATCGATAAAATAAAATATTTAATTATTAACTTAATTTGCCACATAAAAATGAAAATATATTATAATCACTTATGAAAATATTATGTTATTATTATTATTATTATTAATAATCAAGAAGAGGGCAAACAAACCCAAAGGAGAGCTAATCAATAATTGATCTAAGCCAAACAACACCTAATGTACCATCTACCAACAGACAACCACGAATCTCGATCGGAGGCTCATTTCAATACTGCATCCCCTGTTGAAGATGAAAATCTAGGTTAGCCAACGAATCTACTACCTTATTGCATTCACGTACAATTATTATTTGATAAGTGATAAATATATATTTAATATTAAATTTAAAATTTGAATTAATTATATATATTGATGTTGATTTTTTGGGTTGGCTGTGAAAATCATCTGTATGATCTAGGAAAAATTCAACGATTTTGAGCTTCCTTAGGCCTTTATACTACGCAAGGCCATATTTTTTTTTTACCCCTCCAAGCTGGGCAGCATGCTTGACTCTCTAACTGGTCAGAGATTGGCTCCGCCCCAATTTATTGCAAAATGTCGACTTGAAAATAGATGTGGATTTGTTCATAGAATACCATACCATATATACGAAGTCGTCGTTTCATTTCGGCTTGCAATTTCGTAGTTTGCAGGCAATAACAGAATATCACGGGTTGGGTCGTCCAGTTTGTAAGAACTCATTAAGTAGAACTAATCAAAGATGGAGGGTCGTTTGCAACTTAATATTATGTGCATATTTTCGACCAATTTGACATTGAAAATGACCCCAAAAAAAAAAAAAGGAGAGAGAAGCATATAATTAAGGGGAGGGGAGCCAACCAGTCCACCAACTATGAAAAAGCTCTAAGTTATGTGTAATGTTTTTAAAATTGAATCAATAAGTGAACTGGTTAATTGACTAGTTCGTGAGTTGATTAGTCTAACTAGTTCAATCAGTCCGATTTAATTAATTTAATGATAAATAAAATTTTAAAAAATTATTAGAATAATTTTAAAAAATAAAAAATAAATTGTATTTATAATATTTTAAAATATGAAAATTATCTTGAAAATTAAATTGGATTTAATTGAATCAATTAGTGGTTTGATTCTCAATTTTATTAGTTTGATTACTCGATCCGGTCTAATTTTTAAAACATTAATTATGTGCACAAACTCAATTAGAGACAGGAAGAAGCTCAGGTTGTGTGCACAATCTCAATTAGTGATATTGTCTCTGTTTTAAAAAGGTTGTCATCATTTGTTTTTCACATTGTTTAAAAAAATATTAAATACTTTGTCAACTCACTATTTGTAGTACATTTTTTATTTATATTTTAATTATATTTAATGATAAAGTAAATATACTTTTTTAATTTGTTAATTAATAACAGAAAATTAGGAAAATGGATTATAAATATTTTTTATTTAATAAAGTAACAATGTATTTTGAGACATTCAAAAAAAATATTAAATAATCTTTTTAAAATAGGAGTAAAAGTTAAACAAAGCTCCCAATGGGTGATAACGATTCAATTTAAGTGAAAATAAATAAGAGGTTGCATTTGAAGATATTGAGTTGGATGAACAATGAAGATAACAGTGTGGTTTATTGGACTAGCGTTTTGTTTAATCATAATAACAACCCGGATTCTTGACTTAGACATGTAAATGCATCCTACAAGATTCCACTGATGCACTAATGGTGGCCGCCGACCCCCAAGTCAAGGAGGTCGAAACTGGCAAATGTCTACAGCTTATACACGTCAAAACAAAACAATCCCGTTAGGGATGGGAAAATAAAAAGATCAGCCTTAATTGCACCAAGGTATCAATCATGAAGACCAATGTCACTTTGTATGACTCGAATCCTCTACCATTAAATTTCTCAACCTACTACCATTAATGGTCCGACGAGTACCATTTCATAGGACTACAAGGGTATGCACCCTTGGATGTTTCCCATCTGTTGATTCTCAAATCTCAACCGTGTAATAGCTGTAAATTAGGTAGGCAAAGTCTACGGCTTTCCCTTTCAAGCAGAACGTTTTACAGTGCTGCTTCCTCTCTTAATTGATTTTGTGCAACCACAGGGGAATTAATTATTAAGTGGGATAATAAAGAACAAATAAGAAAAGGTGTATGCTAGGACCAGATTACCACATTAGTGTTGTGGTCGATGTGATAAGCATATTGCAATTTGTGTAATTGTGAGGTTGTGGGCTCTAATGCTTGCTAAGCTAAGTATGCACTTCTGGGGCATACAATAATAAGAATGGCTCCTGCCTGCCCCTAATCCTTGTTTGTAGAGCAAGCCATAGGTGAAATTTTCGAGTGTTGATTTTGAGATGTTCCAAGGATTTCTTCCAAGTTTAGTCAATGTGTAAGGTAAATCAATAAATGGCAAATGTTTCTCCTTTCTAAATTTGGGACCATGATTGCCGGAAGACAAATTTAGACTTACGGACTTAAGGTTAGTATGTTTTCTAAATTAAAATTAACTTTGAAAAAAGTCCAAACAATTTAAAAATATATAAAAAAAATAAAGAAAGTTAATAAATCTTAATTCGTTAATTTTGCATTTGTCTTTGAAACTCTTGGACAGGTCGAAAGTTCAAACTCCCATTTGAAATTTAATTAATATTATCAATGAATCTTTAATGATATTAGAATCATTTCTAAAGTTTTGAGGTGATATTGATTTTAAGTTGAGGACATCTAATTAATTTTTAAAAAATGTAAAATTAAAAAGTTGAACAAAAAGGTAAGAAAGACAGCAAAGTGGCTAATTAATCAAGCACCAGAATTAGGCTTTCCTGATAAAGCAATTGTTAAAGATAGTCTCACTAAAAAGATCATTAATTGTGGTATAACGTAAATTCTCATAAGGTAATGGCATTATCGCATAATGAAGGGGCTTAAGACAAAATGAAGTAGGGACTGAAATTTATCTCGTGAGTTGTTTGTGATCATTTATTAATGATCACATACACCACTGTGCATAGAGTACAGTCCAAATTTAAGCATCATATTTATTACTTGAAAATTTTGTTTACTTAATTGGAAGGGTGAAACAAATCTTGCTGACAGGGATAAACATCCTTTTCTCCAAAAAAAAAAAAAAGAAAAAGATAGACACTAAGCACATGTATAGTCATATTTCTTAGAATATATGGAAAATAAGGATCTTTAATATGAAATAAATGAATATTGAATTTGATTAATTTTTATATATAGTTTTTTATTTAAAATATAAATTATATTTGTATATACATGTTTATGAATCTAATTGTTAATCAAAATTAATTTCTTTTTTAACGAGTTTAATGATGCACTTTCATTTCAATTTAGTGTATTTCAAAAATTCATTTCTTTCGTTTATTTCATGGAAAATATTTTTTAGGATAATATTTTTCACTTTTTTCCTTTGATGTAAATTAATCAATGAAAAATGTTTTTCTAGTAAAAAAATTAAATCATTTTTTAGACTTCGACTAATTTATCAAAATAAAAAAAAATATATATATTTATTTATTTTCACTAGTCATCCTTGACTATTGACACCTATAGTGGTTATCGGTGACGTGTGAGACCCGTAAAAATTTACATTTTTAATGTATTTTTATTAAATTAAATCATAAATAGTATAAATATTATGATCTAAATTTTATTATATCTTATTAATTAACAAAATAATTTTTTTACAATGTATTCCAAACACTAGAACATATATTATTCAGAAAATATTTTTCTATTTTCCTTAACAAAGTTGTTTTCGGGAAACCAAAGAAACTTAAATATAAACAATACGCGAATGGATTCTAATGCAACATATAATGAACATGGCATCACTTAGGTAGTAATTAAACGTAAACGAACCCTTGGGGCTTTTAGGGTTTGATATGAATATGCTTGCCCTTCAAATATTTTTGGATGTGTAATTATGCGGATTAATCATATGGTAATCACAGTTGCACTCTAATAATCGTAATGATTATGACAAGGTGGTCTTGAGTTGTGAACAAATTCCACTATACCGACAAATTTATTCTAGTTTTTCACCACTTTGAACAATTCCAAATTATTAAAACGTGTGTTTGCTGATACACTCTCTCTGGAATTCATACTGTAGATGAAACAATCATAAGCCTTGGCCATGAATGAGCACGTCACATCCGCGTGAAATAAATGCAGCTAACCTAGCTCCTCAACTGTAAAGGCTAATTAAGTTTCTACTCGATCCGTATCATATATCTTCCTTGTATCCCTGTCTATATATACTATTAGCACTTGCACTACTACTCCTCACATACGCATATTACACCACCATTCTTCTTGGGTTTCCTTTTCTGGCTTGTTCATTAAAGATCCTTACTATTTCCAAATTTTCTGAGATGGAAGGCCTTGTGGTGATGAGGAAATGGTGGTGGATGGTGGTGTGTGTTATGGTGATGCATGGGGCCGAAGCAGCTCCACAAGTTCCATGTTACTTCATCTTTGGGGATTCATTGGTGGATAATGGGAATAATAATCAACTTCAGTCTTTGGCTAGGGCTGATTACCTTCCTTATGGGATTGACTTCCCTGGTAGACGACCTACTGGAAGGTTTTCCAATGGGAAAACTACAGTTGATGTCATTGGTAAGTACACCTCTCCTTCTCTCAACCAAATCTTATTAGACCAACATAATTAATTTATTTAATTAACCTCTTCACGCTTTCTATGAAACAGCTGAGCTCTTAGGTTTCGATAGTTACATTCCGCCCTATGCAACAGCAAGGGGTCAAGACATACTCAGAGGAGTAAATTACGCATCCGCAGCCGCTGGGATCAGAGAGGAAACTGGACGACAACTTGTAATTACTTAACCTAACTTGCATTATCTTTAATTATATTGTACAGTAATCATGGCATTATTTAACTTACAATGTTTAACATTTGTTTGTTTTTGGGTTCAAGGGTGGTCGCATTAGTTTTAGTGGTCAAGTGAGGAACTACCAAAATACAGTGTCTCAAGTGGTGAACTTGCTGGGAGATAAGAACGCAGCTGCAAATTATTTAAGCAAGTGCATATTTTCCATTGGATTAGGCAGTAATGATTATCTTAACAATTATTTCATGCCCCAATTCTACTCCTCTAGCCGCCAATTTACTCCTGAGCAGTACGCTAATATTTTGATCCAACAGTATTCTCAGCAACTTCAGGTCAGAATTTCTATTTTCTCCGTTGAGTCCTTCCCTCGCAACACAAAAAATCAGTGTTCAAACTCATTGGTGGATCGACTTGTTGACTGATTCAACTGATTTGACATAAATAAATCGATTAAATTAATTTTAAAAAATTGAAAGTTAATATTTTAGGAGTTTTTAAATTTATAATTCAAAATCTTTCAAAAAAAAAGTTTATAATTAAAAAATAAAAAAATAAATGAGAAAATTAGTCTGGATTTAGTTAAAACAGTTCCTAATTCAGTTTTAGTTTAATCGGTCTTATCTAACTTTTAAAACACTGCAGGAAATTAACAATCTTTTTTCCTTTTAAGGAAAAAAATAATAAGAAAAATCATTGATTTGATTACTTATTCGTGCGTTACTGTGCTGTGGTCTAGATTTTGTACAACAACGGAGCCAGGAAGTTTGTGTTGATTGGAGTGGGTCAGATAGGCTGCAGCCCAAGTGAACTGGCCCAAAATAGTCCTGACGGTAGAACATGTGTACAAAGAATCAACAACGCCAACCAGATTTTTAATAACAAGCTCAGATCCCTTGTTGCTCAATTCAATAGTAATACTCCTGGTGCAAGATTCATCTATATCAATGCTTATGGGATTTTCCAAGACATAATAAGCAGCCCTGCAAGATATGGTAAATGCCCCTATTAATAAACATGTTAATTAAACCTTTGATATATCGAATATTTTAATACTTGTATATAATATATAGTCTAATTACTTGATTTTGACCATATAAAATTTCAGGGTTTAGGGTAACAAATACTGGGTGCTGTGGTGTGGGGAGGAACAATGGTCAAATTACATGCCTACCTTTTCAAACTCCTTGCCCAAATAGGAATGAATATGTGTTTTGGGACGCATTTCACCCTACTGAGAAAGCAAATACAATAATTGGGTCAAGATCTTATAGTGCTCAATCTCCGTCGGACGCCTATCCATTCGATATCCGCCGGTTGGCTCAGCTCTGAAGATAAAGAGAGATGTTGATTGTGGTGGCATGATAAGATGAAGATTTTCCAATGTGTTTTATGTAATCTTATGTACTGTTGTGTTGTTGTCTTAATTAGATACGGTCTTTGTTTCCTAGAATGTGGCTTTTGTGTGTCTGTGTGCTTAGAAGTGCACATATTAAGTATTGTCCCATATCTTGTTAAAGAAAATGTTATAAGAGATTTTTTTTTTTTTTCAATTAAGTTAGAAACATGTTACATGCAATTGAGAGTTTGTTTTTTAATATTTTGGAAAAAAAATTACGTTGATGAGATTCAAACTCTGACATCCACTCATAAATAATTTCATTTTATCACTAGACTAACATACTAATTTTAATTGAGAGTTGCATTAGTTAAGCAAGAAAACAAAATAATAATAATAATTATTATTATTATTTCAATAGCAAAATTGCTTATATCTTTAAACCACAAAATATTTATATACATGCATACAGTTTGTTTGGTTTTCTAGTTATAAAAAGCTAATTTACTATTCTTTCCGGCGAATTTTTTGCTCCTAAAATAGTCCATTTTTTCTTTCTTTTGGCATCATAATTCCACTATATAAACATTTCTCAACTATGGAGTTCTTTGCCTCTGGCCATCACCTAAATTTGTCCCTTTCTTTTATATCTTCTTTCTATACTTTTTTGTTCTTATTTTATAAACCTCTTGTAAATTCTTGATTTCAGCAGTGATGGCTCGGCAAACAGAAGTATGTTGGTTAGCCTTTGTTCTATTATTTGTTTCAAACCTTCTAAGTTATGTTGCTGCACAACAAGTGCCTTGTTATTTCATTTTCGGAGACTCTTTCGCTGCCAATGGCGATGACAACAGCCTTAACACTTACGGAGCCAATTACTCGCCTTATGGGATTGATTTTCCTGATGGTCCAACAGGAAGGTTCACCAATGGTCGAACCATGGTTGATATCATTGGTATGGTCTTTTCCCCAGCCTCTTAATGGTACCTTTCATTAGGAAGTGTTCTAATAATGTTTTTTGAAACAACAAAATATTTTACAGCTGAAAAACTCGGGTTTAAGGATCGAGTTCCGCCTTTCGCTAAAGTTGGTAATGGTTCAGAAATTCTCAAAGGTGTAAATTATGCATCTGGTGGAGCAATAGTGCAGAAGGACGTTGCCGGAAGTCAGGTATAACTTATTATCGCATTAAAATCGTTCGTGTTCATTTTGTTAAGTTTGATATGTCAAATGTCATATTTCTATTTTAATGTGGCGATCACAGGTCACTACTATCAGCCTGAGGGAGCAAGTTAGAAACCACAGGAAAATAGCCCGACGCATTAACAATATACTAGGCAATAGAAACAAGACGAATGATTATCGTCAGAGTTGCTTATACACAGTTGGGATTGGCAGCAATGATTATCTATTAGACTACTACATTCCTAGTATTGACGGGTCAGAGCCGACGCGCAGGTTTCCATCACAGAAATATGCAGAGACTCTGGTCGATGGTTACTTGTTCTATTACTTGAATGTTAGTAGTATTTAGCATCAAATCATATTCTGATTATTTGGAATCGTCCATTCAATTATACATTTAATTCTAATCATCAGGCTCTGTACAAATCTGGAGCAAGGAAAGTTGCCCTGTTTGGACTAGGACCGCTGGGGTGCAGCCCTGCTGCAGTCACCAAATTCGCCACAAACCAACATTGTGTATCAGTTGTAGACACAGACGTCCATATCTTCAACAGCAGGTTGCCTATAATTGTTGATAGGTTCAACAAAAACTATAAGAATGCACAGTTCACCTATATTGACATTTATGACATAACATCGGCCCATGCTTTTCCGGGTATATATATGCATGTCAATATTTATATCGTGTGCTGCAGTGATAAGTCGAGTTTAAATCCTGACAATTAAGTGGGATGTCTGCGAATTCTCCCTCAGGTTTCAAGGTGACTCAATTGACTTGTTGCAAGACAGACTACAATGGAATGTGTTTTCCTAACATAAACAGATGCCAGAACCCTGGTGACTACTATTTCTGGGATGGGTACCGGCCGACGGAGGCAGCAAATATAGTCCTGGCAAATCTAGCATATAATGCTTCTGTTCCATCTCTAGTACACCCCTATAATATCGAACAATTGATCGCAAACACCACAAAAAGGCAATAATAAGTCGTTGATTTTTATGACCGCTGCTGCGTAGCACATTAGCATTGGCTTCTCTTGTATAGGAAATCTTCATCGTTATACTAATGAAAAACCGGCCAGAGCTTATATATATTAATGACGGCTTCTATGTTTTAATTTCTTAGTAAAGATTGAACATGCGCATTGATTGAAACATGGAGTGCACTAATTGAATCGTGAGTGAAGAACAAGCCAATCAAATTCTTATCTTGTGGCTTCAAAAATTATGAACTACTCAGACTTGGTTAAACAACTAGCAGAAGAGGAAGCCGTGCACTTTATATATAATGGATCTCTTTAAATTGATCCAGGTAATTGTAGATGAAACCATTAAATAAATCATTTATTAAAGAATGAAATTTGAAAATTAAATTGGATCCCACTAAATTTTTCCTTAAATTAAAATTTAATAGCCCTGCTTAATATCATTGAGAAGATGAAAAAGACGACAATAGGAATAGCGATAAAAACTTATTTATATTCAGGGTAAAATATATTTATACACTCAATTAATGAGTTGAATAATAATTCAAATAACTATCTTTAACTGTTAAATGAAATTACTATAATATTTTTTTTAAGTGTAAAAATACTTATATTATTTTTAAATTTAATTTTAATTATTTTATTAATTGAAAGTATATATCTAATATAAATAAACTTCTCTTGCATATATTATATTATATGGTAATGAATTATGAGCCAATAGCAAATGATCTCTGGCCTGGCTAGCAAAGGTGATGTATAGAGATTTTAGTGTCCTGAATTTGACTTCTTATAATAGTGAAGTTGTGACGTTTATGGGTTGTGCTCGATATTGAACTGTAATTCATCTTGATTATTAGTTAATTAATTATTAATAGTTATGTCTAATCGAGGGCTAAAAAAAATTATGGTCCGATAACATAAAGATGTCTGAATAGGAATGCCAGCTAATGCATACGCACGTTATTGTCTGGCCCCACTCATATAATTTCGAATCGAGTTGTCCGTAGTTCTGACAGACCGAGTTGGAAAACTCATCATCTCCAAGTCTCAGTCTGCCACGTTAAACTGAGAGGATAACGAAGTTGGATTAAGTCATAATGCAGTTGGATAGAGATAAATTCATGCACATCCACCTTAGCTGAAGTCACGTTCTAGTCTCAAAAATCCTAATCAATAGGTGTAACCAACAGCAGTGGCAGTTAGGTTTTTCTTTATTATTTCATCGACTTCTCTCACTTAAATGACTTGAGCAAAAGTCGCTATATTTAAGGTACATAGTATAAGGAAGTTTTTTTTTTTTTTTTTATATATTCGTATTTATATTTTTTGAATAATAAATATTAAATCTATCTTTATATTTATATAAATGAATTTGAATTATCCATTTACTAAAAAATTAAAACTAATCAATTACCGGTTAAACTCAAATCATTATATACTATTTATATTTTATATATCTCTCCAATATGTGATATTCACTCTTAACACTTATTAATACCTATTAATTGAATAATTGCCAGAATATTTTTAAAATAGCTATGTAAATTAAAATATATAATATGTAATTATTAATATATAATCATATTTAATTAAAATGACGCATATTATATTCAAAGAGATCATACATATAAAATTAAACAAAAATTTAAAATACCAAAAGAAAAATTAAATAATTTTAAAATCTATCTTATTCTTCAAATATAATATGTTAGATATATCATAATTAATAAATATAATTATATAATCCTTAACATTGTTTATATAGTTTCATAGAAAATATTGAAAATAGTTGATATTATTTATATTGACTATATACATATATGTATGTGTGTAAGATATGAATTTAAATTTAAATATGAGTAAACTTAATAATTTAGGTAAGATAAATATGGATATGGATAAACACTATACTATCTATACTCTACCCAAATTCAATGCTATTTTTTTGTATGAATTTACTCATTCATTAATGAACCGGTTTGGCGAAATAGGGTTCAAATGAATACATATAAATAGGATATAAATTGTCAGTTCTATCCTTGGACACACTCTCTCTCTCTTTTCCCTTGTAAATCATCAAAATCATTTGTGTTTTCAATATCAGCGGTTATTTGACGTAACCACTTTAATATATTTAATTAGATTCTAATAAAATTCATACTTGCAATATTTTAAGTCAATACTATCCAATTGGAAACTCATTAATATAATATTATTATTCTTGCACAGATAGACATATTAATAAATTTTATATTTAAACTAAATATAAAAATTACTTTACAAATAATTTTTTAATAAAAATTTATTTAAAAATCAATTAAATTCCATATAGATTTATTTTAAATATTATTTTATAATTCATGCATATTATATTTGGTATGAGATGAGAGAAAAATCTCCCCTGTTAAGAGAGCATGACAGAAGATAGAGGATAACTCTCCACCCTTGCCTTGCCTCCTTGCCATTCTTAGAGACAATTTTACTTTTCTTTCTAAATAAGGAATGTTTTATTCATACATTAATACAATAATCTAATTAATCTATATTATTAATTTCAATTTCAAAGTTAGTTTTAAATCATTGATTGTCATTTGTCAAATAATTATTTATAATATAAATACATATTATTATTTTATATTATGTTATAAAAAATTATCAAGTTAAAAAATTTCTAAATAGGAAATTAGAAGTTATATAGAAAAACAAATCTAAATAGGAAATTAAAAAACTAAAAAGTAAAAAAAAAAATTCTAAATAGGAAGTCAAGGACTTATAAAAATATTTTAAATAGGAAATTAAAAAATATAAATTATAAATAGAAAACAAATATTTAAATAAAATCCTATTAATTGTTTAGAATTTTAAGTATATAAAGAGAAGTGACAATATAATAGATTATCAAAATTATTTCATTCAATTTTGATAAAATTTTTCTTAAAATTATATCACACAAGAATAAAAGTATGAATTAATATAAAAAATCTTTTATTACAACTATCTCATTTATGCATATATAATTATCAATATATATTATTAATTTCAGTATCAAAGTTAATTTCAAACTATTATTTGTCATTTATCAAATAATTATTTATAAGACAAATTATGTTATATTATAGAAAACTATCATATCAAAAATTTTCCAAATAGAAAATTAAAAACTCAATTGTCATTTAAAAAAATAAATCTAAAAAATAAATTTAAAAACTAAAAAGTAAAAAATTAAAAAACCAAAAAGTAAAAATTTCTAAACAAGAAGTTAAGATGGTATAAAAAAATTTCTAAACAGAAAATTAGAAAAATTTAAAAGAAAAAAAATTCTAAACATGAAACTAATATTTAAATAAATCCTACTAATTGTTCAAAATTCTAAGTATATAAAGGTAAAAATAGTGTAATAAATTATTAATAATTAGTTCGTTCAAATTTAATAAATTTTCTTTTAAAATTATGTTACACAAGATTTAATATATGAATTAATAAACAATTTCAACTATCTCACGTATATATATATATATATATATATATATATATATATATACATAATTTGTAATTATCTATTAATTTTATTTTAATTATAAAATACTTAATATTTTTTAATTAATTTTTAATTAATTCATTATTTAACAAAAATAAATAATAAAATTATTTAAAATTTATTATTATAATAATATTGTGTAACGTGGATATCCACAACTAGTAATTATTCAAATTATATTAACTCTTTATCGGCACCACTTTATTAGATTGTCTATTACGTGAATGCTGCGACATATAAAGGGAAAACATAAAAAATAAGGAAAGAAAAAAAAAAAAAAAGGAAAAAGAGGAGAAGGGAATGGCATTCGGCCTATATTTGAACCCAACAAACCTAACTATGCGTAACACTTGCGTTGCCGTGCCTAACTTGGGCCTATATTATGATGAAACGGCAATTGAGGATAACCAAGAGAAACAGCATTCATTTTATCTTTTAAAACCAAGAGACAAGAAAACCCACCAATTAGTTTCAACTTATACCACTCTTTCATATCTTTAATTTCATCTTGGTGGTGTTGAAGATGGTTTATGAGATAAAACAATGGTGGTGGATTTACTACGTTGTGTTGGTCATGTCATGCAACATACATTGGGTGGCACTTGATGGCGCACCTACATCACAGGTGCCTTGTTTTTTCATTTTTGGCGACTCTTTGGCAGATAATGGCAATAATAACAATCTTGTTACCCATGCTAAAGTGAATTACAATCCTTATGGGGTTGATTATGCCGGTGGTCCCACTGGAAGATTCACTAATGGCAGAAATGTTGTGGATTTTCTAGGTGCGTTATTGACTCTTTAGTCTTTTTTTTTTCTTGTTTCTAAAATTAAATTTTAAGAAATTCAAATTCGAAACTTTTTACCTATTGATTCATTGTCTTGTTCTTTACCACAATTTTAAACTATCGTGTAATAAGAAGTTTGTTTGTTTGTTTTGAGGCATAATTATTGTGCTTTTATTGACAGCTGAATATCTGGGTTTTAAACATCACATTCCATCCTTTGCAAGTGCTAATGGTGAGATGATAGTCCAAGGTGTGAATTATGCATCAGGATCAGCAGGGATTCGAGACGAGACTGGCCAGCATTTGGTAACAATTGACGAACAAGAATATAATCAAATGTAATAATAAGATACACTTGATTAATCAAATAAATGTAATTTGTGTTGCAGGGTCAGAATATAAATTTGTACAAGCAATTACAAAATCACAATAGTACAATCGCACGCATGGTTGAGATACTAGGTTATGATGCAGCTCAGGACCAATTAAAGAAGTGCTTATATACAGTTGGAATGGGCAGCAATGATTATATTAACAACTACTTTATGCCTGAATATTACATATCAAGCAAAGTTTATGCCCCTGAGGCATATGCCAGAGCTCTTGTTGACCAATATTCTACGCAATTGATGGTTGGTTTCGCATTTCTTTCCCTTAATTGATAATACCCTATGTGCCTTTCTCATAGTGCTTGTCCGTTCTAACCCCCCACTTTTTTCCCCCCTTCTGTAAATTTGTATTGAGACTCTATACAATTCTGGAGCAAGAAAAGTTGCCGTAGGTGGTTTGGGATATATAGGCTGCATACCATTTATGATGGATAGGTATGCAAAAGGCGAAAGTGGCTCGAACCTTTGTGCAGATGATGTGAACCAGGCAGCTGATCTTTTCAACCATGAGCTGATACGTCTTGTGCAACGACTCAACACAGGCCTACATGATGCGCAATTCATATTCTTAAATAACACTGGGATGGGAGAAGGCAACCCTGCTAAACTTGGTAGTAAAATTTTCTTGTGTTACTATAAGTATTATTTTATTTTTAATTTTAATGGAAATATTTTTATACTAAATCAAGTCCCATATTTTTTTACTTTTTTAACTAAAGAAAATATCTGGTTTTTTAAAAATAATTTAACCGAGGTCAATTTGAATCATTTCAATGAATTAGATTATAGTCGAATTTGAGATTGACTTAGAAATTTTAAAGTGAATTTGAGTTTTCTTTAAATTTAAATCATTTTGTCAAACGAAATTAAATTGGAGTTAAAAAAAACTAGCACCTTGAATTTTGAATGGGGACTCATAATTACATGAAATATTCTTATTCTTATTATTATTGTTAATATATATATATATATATATATATATATATATTTTGTTATAGGTTTCACGAATACTAGGACAGGATGCTGTAAAGTAAGGCAGGATGGTCAATGCATTGCAGACGAAGAAGTATGCTCCGATAGAGCGAAGTATGTGTTTTGGGATTCATTCCATCCAACTGAAGCCGCAAATGTAATGACTGCAGCAAGAACATACACAGCTTATGCCCCTACTGATTCTCATCCTTTTGATGTTCGTACTTTAGCTACTTTTTAGTTTGCAATTTCTAAAATTTAATTATAACTACAATTTCTCAAATAAACATCTCAAATTGTACTTGTAATTATATAGCTATTCATTGGGGAAACATGTCCATAACATACGATGTCGTAGTGTCTGTGCAACTTATTAATCCATCATATCATTTGAAGTCATTGTAGCACAGATGAGTAAAAAAGTACTGTTCAAACAAAATTTCTTTTTTTTTTTTTTTCCCCATGTAACAAGTATTAAGGTTTATTACAAGCTTTCATAGATATGCAATATTCATCTCATAACTCTACAACAAAATAACTCTAATATTAATGATGTTATTATTTTATATTTTAATATATTCAATCAATATAATTTAGTTAATTTCATTGCATTATTTAAGAGCATTGGAGTTTGAGTATCTCCCTCTGACCTCCATTATGCAATGTGAATTTTACCTTTATGATGCAATGCTACTTTCTAATACGTAATCTATCACTAATTGAACATCTAATAAAACAAAATAAAAAATTATATATTGTTAGGATAAAGAAAATAACACATCCGTTTTGAAAAAAATTGGGACGGTAGTAAAAAAGGTATATGAATTAGTTCAATTGATTAAATAAATCTATTTTTCTCCTTAACACTTAGGATGAGGAAAGAAAAGGTAGAGAAAGGAAATGTGAGGGAAAAAAACGAGCAAAATAAAGGTGAATTCCTTTTTTCTAGCTTGTTTGGGAACATATAGACCTACAGAAAAGAAAAGATCTTACTCCCTTTTTTGAAAAATGATATTAAAGGAAAGAAAGGAAAGTTTTTCAATATAAATTTACCTTTCATATTATATATATATATATGTGTGTGTGTGGGCAAATGGCTGGGTATGGATGAGCCAAAATGTGTAGGATGATAATTTATGTATGGATATCTCATACAAATATTTTAACAATTGGACTAGCTCGATCAGTCAAACACCTAGAATAAGAACTGAATCAATGATTAATTCGATTAGTTTTGATTCAGTTTTTAAGGTAAGTTTTATATTTTTAACTATTTTAAATATATTTACATATGTTTTAATATTTTTTTATTTTTAAAATTATTTAATAATATTTTATGAATTATATTTATTATTAGATTGATTGAACTAAATCACGTAAATCAGTAAACAAATTGACCCATGAACAGTCAATTGATTGGTTTATTAACCGGTTCAATTTGAAAAATATTGTCTCGTACTCACTCAACTTTATTTAACTCACACCTATTTATTTTTCTTTTTTATATATTATACTATTTTATTTATAGATTTCATTTATCTATTTAATCTTTAATATATATTACATCATTTTATTTATAAATTTTATTAACAAACATTTTAAATATATATATATATATATTAGATATTTAAATTAAAAATGGTCAGAGAAATGACAAAGAGGTGTACAAGTGTGGATGCTTATATTAATTTAATTAAGAAGGTTTTTATGAATAATAGAATTAATTTAAAATAGATATATGATATGTATGAAGTCTGAACGGTATGTCCACAGGGAGTAGTGTGTGGCTTGATTTTTTTTAAATGATATAATTTAGAATTATAAAATTGCAAAGTTAAATCTCAATTGATAAAAATAATAATATGGTCAAACAACTGTCATATTGTGAGTCAGATCACATGGTGAGCACAGGAAGCCACCAGCTACCATATATATATATATATATATAAAAGAATTTGTAAAGGCTTCTTTCTCCAACTTTTCGCTCCAAAAACGGGAGATTAAAATTAGTAGGTCATAGGAAATATTTTCATGTTCATAATCCATTCCTTCTTGTTTCTTCTCCCTTGTTAACAAGCAAAGGAAAATTGCTTTCTCTACCTTATTTTTCTTTCCTTAGTTTTTCTTTCTCCAACTTTCTCCTCTTCCCAAACAAAGAGTTAGAGATTTCTATTTCAAATACATTGTCAATAGCCGTGGCAACTGCATCTTTTTAATTGTTTAGAGAAAGACACAGTAATGATGAAAATTATTAAGATTTGAATTCTTAAAATCATGTATTATAAAAGAAATACTTTCCATCATCAACCGCATCGCAGAACTTTTACTTTTCTTTTTATTTTTTGTAATGTACTGAATTCTTGCTCGTGCATACCAAAGTTATCTTTCATGATTGAACGAGTTGTTATGATTTGATTCTGCACCAACTCAATTATGCCATATCTCTTAGTCATGTTTTTTTTTTTAGAATAAAGATAAAACATTTCATTAATTCTAAAAAAAAAGTACAAAGTAAATATGTAAGATATTGTACAGTTATAAAAATTTATAGAGTTTTGAATTAAACCAGTTAACTAAATTTTAAAATAATAAATTGAGTTGACATAGTATTTGATAGGAGAGTATCCGTAAAACATACCTTTTACTCGATAATAAATTATTACTATTTAACTTTTTGATCTTTTTATGGATCTAATTTGAATCATTCAAATTTTAAATATATTTCAAAAAAATCTGCATCACTTTTATACCATCCACTAAGTAACAAAATATCATATATGAATTATAAACCTAAAATTTTCACATAGAGAGATATGAAACTAATATACACTAATCTCAAGATTAACCAAATCAAATAAAGCTGAAAATAAAAAGTTAGAATCTATCTAAAAAAGAGTAGATAAAAAATTATTTTAAAAAATAAAAATAAATCAAAATCTCAAGATTTGAAAACAAAAAATCAGAATCAATTACAAAATGAGTATATCTGGACTTTATAAAAAATTGAAAAAAAAATGAAAAACCAATTTCTTATCATCATTATTAGGTTGAGATGAGAAAAAAGAGAGAGATTGAGAGTTGTTTTTATTTATTTTCATCGATAAATATGTTTAAAGTTTACTTTGAGGATTATTTAAAAGTACCGTTATGGTATTATATAATTTAAAATTTTACCCATTTAATATCATCATTATAATTAATTACCTAATAGTAAGTTATCAATAATTAATACTTATATTTAAAAATAATTATTACATTTCATCTTTGTTATTTACAATTAAATATGTTTCGATTTTTTTATTTTTTAATATCTTAATTTGCTAATAATTATATTTAGTAATTAATAAATTTAATAAAAATAAAAAAAAAACGATATTTCTTACATTGTTTGATATTACCAATATATTTATTTTTTAAAGATCAAACTTCATATATAGTAATCATGTGATTACTATAATTACCATCAATATAGTAAATATTATATCAAAACAAAAAACAGATTTTCTTTATTAATCGCTACAGATTTTATTTTAACTCCCCCCAGAATTATTTTTTTCACGTTAATAAGTTAACGTGCAACATTAATGGCTATTGTAATGTTTTGTCCCATAATGTGAGGATATTATCTAATTTACCAGAACACTTGAAAAAAAGATTCAACTGGAAACACGTTTTAAGAAAACAGGCCATGTGAAGTGTCCGGTTTCCCTGGCTGATGTGGATAGGATAAGGTTCAGTTGGCTCTAAACCCGATATGTTTTATTCAATTTAAAATTTTAATTTGATTTAAAATTAAAAGAAATTTGTAATTAATTTGATTTGAAAATGATTCAATATTAATTCAGTTAGCATATCAATGAAATTAATAAGATTTAAATTATTAAAATAATTAAATTTATTTAAAAATTTAAATATTTTTTTATTTTGAATAATCAATTAATCCCAATTCGGTTTTTAAAAATGATCTAAATATCTTTATATCATAATCAAATGATCCTATTCAACCTATAACTCAAAGTAATGCAATCCATTGATTGAAAATCAATAAAAAGAAAAAAGGAAGAATGATTGACAAAGAAGACGAAAAAGAAAAGGATGCAAGAATATCGGTTCGAAATCTAAAAAGAAATGAAAAATATGTCACTTTTTTTTATAATCAATTTTCTACTGTTACTTTTCAACTTTCTAAGTCCAGAGATGTACAATTTCAGATCTTTCTCTGTGTTTTCTTTATTTATTTATAATAAAGTATTTTTGAATTTTCTAGATGACTTTAAGGACATATTTACTTAAAAATATTTTTTATTTTTCATTGTCGGTCTTAATATGAAATTTAAAAGTTGAGAAATAATAAATTTCATTGATTAACCACTTAAAGTTTATCTATAAAAAATGTATGTCCAATGCATACCGTCAATATAAAAAAAAAGAAAAGAAAAAGGAAAATAGAAGATATATTATAAAACATGTCAAAAGACATGAAATCCATTTATTTAATTACAAAGCTGACTGCTTCGCTTCCTCTGTCAAAACCACCCCCAAGCCATCTTTTTCTACGTCCGCGTCAGCGTTTCATGGAGTTGGGTCGGGCACGGTTTTGTTTGGTAACTGGCATTAAACTCGGGCAATGCTGTAGATATTGTTATTATTAATAACGTAATAAAAATTATATTCTAATTAGATATAGTAATTAATCTGTCATTAATTCATTTTTTTAAAAAATATTTCGTAGATTAATTTAGTCTTGTACGTTATTAAAATAATTAAAAATAATAATCTCAATGAATTTCTTACAGCCAACAATAAGAAGCGTACAAAATAGTACCATGTAATGACACTGTCACTCCATTTTCACTTGCAGAAACCTACTACACCCAACAATTTAAGCAACCTAATCTTATAATTCTCCACAAAGTCCAACTTGAGTTCACCATAAACACCACATCTCTTTCCCTTCCACTCATTACTAAAATATCTCTCTTTCTAAGTGGTCTTGCCACATGGGGTTTGAGGTTAAGACATGGTGGCGGCGGCGAGTGGTGGTGGTGGTGGCGGCTTTGTTTATGGTGGTTTCAAGGTTACAACAAGGTGCTGATGGGTACCAACAGGTGCCTTGCTACTTCATATTCGGAGACTCGCTGGCAGACAGTGGCAATAATAATCACCTTAACACGGTTGCTAAAGTCAATTATCCACCTTATGGGATTGATTTTCCTTGTGGCCCCACTGGAAGGTTCTCCAATGGTCGGACAACTGTTGATGTTATCGGTAGCTTTCATCATCCCCATCTCTCAGCATACACAGACGATTTTCATAAAACAAATCTTGTTTCATTTACTGGCTTCGTCCGCACCCTATATGGCTTCCATTCTAAATTTAGTTGGTTATTGTTAATTAGACCTGCTCTGAACTCGTAATCTCAAAATTCTATATATGATTCGTACCATCAAACCAAAATTTATTATAATTAGCGGATGCATATTAATGATATTTCTTAAAAATATTGTGTCCTTATCTTATGTAATTTGCATCCACTACTTATTGGCTACTTGGAAAGTTTCATTTTTGCCACAGCTGAACTTTTGGGTTTTAACCATTACATTCCTCCATTTGCAACTGCCAACGGATTTGAGATACTTTTTGGAGTGAATTATGCATCTGGGTCAGCAGGAATTCGAAATGAAACTGGGGAGCAATTGGTAATGAACTAATAACTTATTAAATAAATGCTGGTATCAGATATGAAGAGGTCAATTTATAAAACCTGAATGGGTGGTGCAGGGTGAACGCATACCGTTTGATAAGCAGTTAACAAATCACCAAACAAATGTCTTACGTATGATTGCCATCCTGGGAAGTAAATGGTCAGCTGCTCGGTATCTCAGGAAATGCTTATATACCGTGGGACTTGGCAATAACGATTACATCAACAACTACTTCTTGCCTGAGTATTACTCTACAAGCCAATGTTATACCCTGGAACGGTACACCCAGCTCCTTATTCAACAATACAAACACCAATTAAAGGTTGGTAGATGCAATTGTTTCATCAATTAGACTCTGATTCAGGTTCAAACTCGTAATATCACTACTTTATGCTGCGACAACTCTAGTGTCATCAAAACTTATTGCTACTTCATTTGTTTTGATGATTGTTTAGAGACTGTACAAGTATGGAGCACGAAAAATTGCGATATTTGGGTTGGGGCAACTCGGGTGCACTCCAAATGCTATTCAAACACATGGCAGAAATGCCTGTGTGGAAATTATGGAGGAAGCATCTCTGCTTTTCAATGGCCAACTGAAATTTCTTGTTGAAGAACTCAACACAAAGCTACCAGATGCCAAATTCATATATATAAACTACTATGCTATTGGTAAACAATCCTCTGTTCTTGGTAAGTTTAAACATATGCACAAGTTAAACCTTTTGTCGTAATTTGGCTTTGACTGTGGTTCAAACTCAAGTTTTGAAAATGACTCCAAGAGCCAGAGTTTACTGGCAAATCCAATGCTGTAATTAAGGAAAAATTGCAGGTTTAAAAAATGTGAGTGCTGAGTGCTGCACAGTGGAAAGTGATGGCCCCTGTACTCCAAACCAAATTCCATGCAAGAACAGGACAGAGTATGCATTCTGGGATTCTTTCCATCCAACTGAGGTTGTCAACAAATACATTGCAGAGAGATCTTACAGTGCATTAGACCCCTCTGACGCTTATCCATTTGATATTCACAGTTTAGTTCAGCTTAATCTGCAAGCTGCAGCTGCTCAGTGAAGGGCATTGATTATCATCAACAAAAATAAAAATTCTATGAACTGTTAGTACTCTGTTTTCTTAGCGAGTCCTCCTTGTCAACTGTCCATCAATGTAACTAAATGTATTACATATTTGGTTATATTAAGAAATGGAAAACGAAATCTTATTTTAAGATAAGTGTTTTATATTTTTAATATTTTTGTTTAGTATATTTATATAATACACAGGATAACAAGATATTTTAAGTTTCTAGAATCTCATTTTCAAATTTTTGAAATAAATTAAGATACTAAATATGAGAATGGAATTTAAAATCTAAAATCTAATTCTATTTTTATTTTTTAGTGTAATAAATATATTACTAATATTCCATTCAATCCAATGAAAATAAAAATCAATAACTTTTCTTATAATTATTAATCTCATATGATTGTGAGAATTATTTACTAAAATTTTTTAGGACCCCATAATTGTGCTTAAAGTGGCAAATAATTCAACTTCCTCAAACATCTTGCAGCCAAAATATATATGTATGGCATTTTGAGCTAGTGCAGTGTTAATTAATTTTATAAATTTTTGTGGAATTTATTTATAAAATTCACAATTGTTCTATTTTGAGTGTTAAAAAAAATTTAAAAAGTGAGAAAGAGGTGACAGTTTTTAACTCGACTTGAAAATCCGATCTGAGCTGTCCATAAAAGGTGAGCTGAACGCTGGACAAACTTGAAATGTTTTGAACCCAAAAGTGATCCGAAATTTTTTGAATTAAGTTGGGTCGGGTAATGCGTCAATTTAACGAATTGGGTCAAAATTGACCTGAATAGATCAATCCATAATCCGATTCAATTGACCTGAAAATAATATGAAAAAAAATTTATTACTAAATATATAAAAAGTAGAATAATTAAAATAAAAAAGAAAGAAATTTATTTCAAAAAAAATATTTAGTTAAATTTAAATTTAAATTTAACTATAATTTTAATCTTATTTTTACTTAAAAATATAATAAAATTTTATATTTTAATATATTTATTAATTTTACTCTATTTTTTATGTGACTAAATTATAATTTATTATGATAAATTATTTAATAAGAATAAAAATTATTTATTATGATAAAATAAATTTATCATAATTTTAAATTATTTAATACAATGATAAATATTATTATGACAATATGACAATATTACTTCCCCTTATATGTAATTTGGTGGATATTATATTATGATACAATGGTATATATCATAATTTATCTTATATACTTATTTATGAGGACAAAAAAATTTTGAGCTCAATAAATATGAAAATTCAAACATTTTCCTGAATTTTTAATTATATCTAAAGTTTTTAAAATTAAGTCATTATATCCTAATTTGATAAAATAATTTTTAAGGAAAGATGAAATCATTTTTTTTAAATGAGAGATTGGGAGATTTATAAATTATAAATTATAAATTTTTAAATTTTTTAAAATTAAATATAAAATTATCAAATAAAAGTATATAATAAATTAATTAAAAATGAGATTAAATTGAATGTAATAAAAGTATCATTTTAATTAACTCATGTAATTGATTTTTTAAATATTTATTAAAAATTTTATTTTAAATTATTTAAATTATTTATTATTTAAAATATAAAAATTAAATTTTTTAGAAGAGATTGAGAGAAAATTTTTTTATATGAGATATTGAGAGATTGTATGAATTATAAATTTAAAATTTAAAAATTATAGATTTAAATATAAAATTAAGAATTTTCATATAAAAGTATGTACTAAATTTATTTAAGTAAGAAAGAGATTAAATTAATATAAAATAAAGTATTATTTTAATTAAGTTCATGTAAAAAATTTTTAAATTTTTTTAAAATATTTTAAATAATTATTATTTAAAATATAATAATTAATATTTAAGGAGAGATTGAGAGATATGAAATATAAATTTTTATTTTTATTTTTTAAATTAAATATAAAATTAAAATTCACCATTGAAAAATAGAAAATAATTTTAATGAAGCAAAAATGAGATTAAATTGAATAAAAAATAAAAGTGAGATGTTAATTAAACTCATGTGATTGATTTTTTAAATATTTCTTAGAGGTTTTTATTTTTAATAGTTTAAAATATTATTTTTGAACAATATAAAATTAATTTTTTATGAAGATTGCGAGAATTTTTTTTAAAGAAAAGTAATTGAGAGATTTTATAGATTATAAATTTAAATTTTAAAATTTAAAATTTTAATTTAAGTGTAAAATTAAATTTCATCATACAAAAATATATAATAAATTTAATTAAGTAAAAATATGATTAAATTAAATAAAAATAAAAGTAATATTAATTAAGTTGTAAATTTAATTTTAGGTTCAATTGAACTAACTGAAAAAGAATAACGATCAATTGAGTCTAAATACGGTTTACTTTTTACTTGAAGTATAATTAAAATTAATTTATTAAATTGCAATGTAATTGACTTAATTATAAATTTTGGATACAATTTAATATCGCTTAAAGATTTGAATTTTTAAGTAATTATACTAAATTTTTACCATAATTTTTTAAAATAATTTAATACATAAAAAATTTATTAGAATTTTACTTATTTTTTTATAATAATGATAATAAATTTGATTTTTATAAAAAAAAATCACATATTAAGACTAATTTAATTTATCAAATAAATTTTTATCATAATACACAAAAATCTTACAATGAATGATTTCCTATCATTGGATTATATTTAATTTGTTAAGCATTAAATAAAAACATAAAATTTTAATTAAATTTTATTTTATATAAAATCTATCTTACCAAAAATAATTTTTTTAAGAGAATTATATTTTGCTCATAAAAAATTATGAGAAAATATTACGTAAATAATAAAAAAATTCGAATGAAAATTTTTAAATTAATAACAAATGATTCAATTCTAATTGAAATATCATTTTTAAGAGTAAATCTAAATTCGATCGCACGCAAAACCCGTCGGGCTATCTCAACTCACTTAAAACTCGAGCAACCAAAATCAACCCAATTCGAAAATGCATCGACCCCAAAAATAATTAGACCTAAAAATGATCAAACCTAAAACAACTTGACTAGACTTCGTTTATATATATATATATATATATATATTTCAGTCAAGTATTATTTATCCGCTACAAGGTTCGGTTTGGATTTAGATGTTTTTAATTATTTGTTAATTAGTTTTTCTTTCAATTCAGTTTTATTTATCCTCAATTCGCACTCTGTCACCTTTAATTATTCAGGACTCTTCATCTGTGTGCCAATCAATTCGCACAACTATTAACTTCACCATATACATTCTGGATTCTCACAAACGAAATTCTTCCAAGGATTTGCTTGGTCATAAAAAGGTGGCGGCTGCAAATTCAAGGTCATATGCAGGAAGTAAAAAAATAAAAAATAAATATATCTAAAGGTCAAAAAAAAAAAAAAAACAGAGAGTCAAAATTATATTAAAAAATTTAAATAAAAAATTTAAAAATTTTAAAATGTAAAAAATCTAAATAATTTATAAATAGGATATTGAAAAACTAAAAAGTAAAAAATTCTTCATAGGAAATTAAAATTAAAATTAATTTTATTAATTTTTCAAAATTTTAAGTATATAAAGACAAACGACAGTTTAATAGATTATTAGGAATTATTTTATTCAAATTTAATAGATTTTTTCTTAAAATTATGTTACGCAAGATTAAATTTATGAATCAATAGTTATAACAACTTGACATATAAATATATAATTTGAAATTATTTGTTAATTTTATTGAAATTATTATTTGTAAATTAAGATTAAATATATGAATCAATACATAATCTTTTGAAAATTTTATTTTATTATTTTATTTACTTAACAATAAATTTTTATAAAATAATAATTAATTTTTAATTATTATTATTATATATTAAATTTTAAACATTTATTTATTTTAAAAAATGAAATTTATCTGCGAATAATTAATTTTATGGAAAATCATAACAATATTTGTACGCTTAATTAATCGTTTAGACGAACCAGTATTCATGAGTTTTTTAAAAATAATATATTCTATTTGTTTAGTATAATAAAATCTAGAACTTCCTCGGTTATCAAACTAAATGAATAAATAATAGAGCCTTCAATCTGGAATTAGCCTTTTG
>CATIWR010341550.1:0-32361 GCA_949677035.1 Omphalea diandra
GCTACTTCCCAACAAATGTACTTTAGATAAGGACTAGCTCTCACATAACAATTAACAAGTGAATCAAAAGAAGAAAATCAAAACCTAAAGTCCATATTACAAGCCCATGGAACCTTCTACCTCGCCAGGATCTTTTAATTAATGTAGCATACATAAGAGAAACATTGCATGATAATATTAATGTAGTTCAGGTGAAACCCATTTTGATCATAACAGATTCAAGAAAATTTCAATAAACTCGATCATATACCTTAGATATATCAAGTTTGATTGCCATTTTAGCATGACTAGAGGAGCATGGTTTTTTTTTCAAAGGCATGCATAAACTCATGGGCAATCAAAATATTGTCTTGAATATTCCTGCCTGGAACAAAAGTAAACTGGGATAAGTGAACAAGGTGAGGCAGAAAAGGTTTTGGCCGGTTAACTATAATTGTTGCTATGATTTTGTAATTAACATTACATAGGCATGTGGGTCGGTACTGGTTAATAGTTTCAGGGTTCGAAATCTTAAGGATAAGTACTATGTGGGTTTGATTCAATTGCTTGAGGAGGAACTTAGAAGAGAAAAATTTAGAATTGCCAAGTAAACATTATCTTTAATGATCGGCCGTTGATAAAAAGCAGCTGAAAATCCATCAGATCCAGGAGCTTTTAGCCGACCCATACTAAAAATAGCTTGTTTAACTTCTTTTAATGTAACAGGTTTTAAAAGGTTTGCATTCATATCATCAATCACAACATGTTGGATGCAATCAAGAATTTCCTATCTCTTAATTTAACACTAGTATGCAAATTTTTGAAGTGTGAAAGAATGTGTATCTCAATGTCGTCTGGATTTGTTAGCCAACCCTCCGTCGTGTTTAGAGACATAATTCAATTGGATCTGCTTCTATTGATGGTGCTTGCGTAAAAAAAAAAAGCCAGTGTTTCTTTCACCCTTATTAAGCCAAGCAATTCGAGACTGTTGATGCCAATACTGCTTCTATTTTCCATAAGTCAGGTAAATGATGCACTAGAGTCTGCTCTTCCTCTAAGTTATGATTGTTATTCATGTTCAACTGCTTTAACTTGGTTAGAATAACATTAATTTGATATTTAGAATTTCCTATTTCAGATTTGTGCCATTTCTCAACAGTGGATCGAAAAATATATCTATGCACTGACACAACAGTTCATCATCTACACACAGAATGTCATTCCTCCAGCACTGAAACATTCATATAACACAACAATACACCGAACCTCAACAACAAAACGCAAATGAAATCAACAGAACACAAATCATATGCATCATCAAGCACACAAAGAGAAAGGAAAACGTAATTCAAAACCTCAAATCCCAGTCGCTGAGAACGTTCGCCGTTGATTGAAAAAGTTGATTCCAAATTGTTGTTGTCTTCTGCTATGGGTTCGGTGAGAGGGACTTATATTATGGGTTCAGTGAGAGGAAGAAGAAAATGCTATTCATCTAACAAAGGGCAAATATGTAATTGCATGACTCAATAATCTGTCAACCCGTTGAAACACCCCAATTTGGGGTGTTTTAATTTATTGGTTTGGGTGGTAAAGGATTGGTTTGACAAAACCTCTCAAACCAATCCATTCCACTCCAAACACTTCTATCCAAACACCAAAATATTTTTCAAACCAATCCAAACCAATCCATTCCATTATAAACCTACAATCCAAACAATGTGTTAGGGTTGCCAAAAAACGTTTGTAGGATAGCATGAAGCTCAGCATTAGAAATAACATTCTTAATACTATCATGGTGCCAAGTTCCATTCTAGATGATATCTTTGACTCTAAACATAAAACAATCATTAAATCTATTAGTAGAGATTCTAAAACCCGAAAGGGTGGGCACCCAAGGGTGATCCCACAAGAAAATATTACTTCCATCATTAATTTGCCTACAAGCTCCCAAAAGGAGACAATTCCTGGCAATCATTAAACTCCTCCATTTTTAAAAGGGTTTATATCCCAACTTGGCTTCCCAAAAATCTACATGGGGGTAATAAATGGTTTTCATGACTTTTGCTTAGAAAGAATTGGGGTCAGTGACTAACTTCCAAGTTTGTTTAGCAAGGAGAGATAAGTTGAAAATTCTGAAACACTTAAACCCTAACTATCTCAAATCCTTGGGTTTTATTACCTTTTCCCAGCTATTTAGGCATCATTTGTGTGGTTGCATTTGTTGGCTTCTCTAAAATCTAGATACAATTACGTCTAACTCCTTACAAAATGATATGGGAAGTAGAAAAGAGGATATAAGGTAAGCTGGGATGGAAGTATCAACTTGATCATTAGTTCTCTGCCTCCTAAAGATTAAAACTTTTGCTTCCAAGAGCCAACTTTACTCGACATCCTTTCCTTTACAAATGCCAATGTGATCTTTTTACTCCCTCTCTAGATTGTTGGAAGCCCCGAATACTTGGATTCTTCTTTCAGCTTATTGACTCTGAACAAATCCACAATCCTGCTTTTTGTACTTTGGTCCACTGCCTTGCAAAAGACAACATCTAATTTAGCAAAGTTGAACACCTAGTCTGATGCTACTTGAAATTTGGATAAAACCCTTTTGACAGCTTTGTAATTGTTAAAAACCTTTCATTATAAATAAAAAATTTATTGTTAAAATGAAAAATTATATTAATAAATAAAAATTTCGCATAATTTATTTCAATTTTAAAATTGTATTATTAGATTATGATGTCATTTTGTGATGGTTGGTGAGCTAGGGATGAACAAGGTTGATATGTCGATATTATTTTTTAAATCAAATTTATTAATTTAAATAGAAAATAAAAAGTCATATAATATATAAATGCAATCTATATACATATACAATTTAAGGGCTAAATTAAATAATATTATATTATACAACAAATGATTATTTTATTTTATTAATTTTAATATTTTTAGCAATATAATATAATTAAAAATTAGTTCAAAATAAAACAATAATTTCAATAAAATATAGTTCATTTCATATTGAAAATTACTCTTTTAGGTATAGAAAATTTACAATAAATTATTTAATAATTAATTGATAAAGAAAATTTTAATATAATTCAGATTACATATTAAAATTATAATAAATATTTAAGATTTTATTAATAATTAATTAGTTAATTAATTTTTTATCAACAATTATAATGGAGGAGAGAGACAATTCAAGCCTAAGACTTAAAGATTTGATATACTATCATTAGACTAAGTCGTGGGTATTAATTAGATAATTATTATAATTAAGTGATCCTTTAAAAAAATAATTCAAATATTGATAACTATGTCTGGAAAGCAAGAAAACATATCAATTAGCAAAATTTTTGACACAAATGCATTTCACAGGAGATTTGGGTCAGATCCATGTTACGATTAATTTAATAGCCACTCGAAACCACAAAATGAAACAAATAAAATAGCAGCCTATCAACGCCAGCCCATTTGTCCTGCTCTTCCTCTGTGTGTGTGTGTGTGTGGCTCAACAGTCGACAGACTCCACAAAGACAAATCACTCACTTCCTTCACTTACCACCCACCAATGGCGGCAGCCGTGAGAATGATGACAGCTGCTGCGGCGACTGACGCCACGACGTCGTGTGGCCTTCTCCTCAGAAGACAGATGGGTGTGCACCAAAAGACTGGCTTCATTGGTCTCTGCTTCAATGGGAAAAGACAAGTCTCGTATTTAAATAGATCGATTTTGACTTGTTCTGCGCTTTACAACCCTGATGTTCAGATCAAGGAGGAAGGCCAGCCTCAGACCCTCGATTACCGTGTCTTCTTTCTTGATAACTCTGGAAAAAAGGTCGTTTCTTTTATGTCTTTTCTGCTGTTTAGTTGAGTGGAGCATGTGGGGAAGGGAAAGAAATTTAGTGGGTTAGTGTTAGATTATTTGAAATATGGCGATTGTGTACTTATCATTGTGCTTTGGAAAGCATATGAAATGCTTTGTTTGGTTAACAGTTACTGTCTCTCATTTTGGTCTTTGGTTGGAGTTCTTTTAGTTTGGTTTAGACTTTAGTGTTCTTGTTTGGATTGGAAATGTGAGAAATTAAGGAATTGAAGTGGCTTAATCTTAGATTTTCTGAAATATGGTGATTATATAGTCATATTTTTATGTTGATAATTGTGTTTAAGAGAGCACATAAGTGTTTTTTTTTTCGATTATTGTTTCTGATTTTTATCTTTGATTACATAGTTTCAAGTTACGTTCTAGTTGTTTTTCAAGTTACGTTTTGTTTTGCGATAAAATGATGCAAAATATAATTCATTGGCTAGGTTGAGGGTGAATTTGCAATCTTTTGGTAATTGTTTTTGGATCTTAAAAAAATCTAGGAAATAAAACTTGCATGATGGTTTATTTTTAATTTTTGCTGGAGGTGGCTTACCTATGATTTGAATTTCTTCATCAGCTTGGATGTCCCTGTTTTCTGGTTTCTGATGTTAAATCATTTATTCATGTGCATACGCCATTTAAGATAACTAATGGGATGTTCTACAATTCTCTTTTTTCTGCGTGTATATGTTAGTGCTATTGAATTTATAAAACCCAGAAGTTCTGAAATGATATAGTGATAGTTTCATCACTTTTATCAGTTTGATCTACTTGCTGAGATGTAGCTGTCGCTTGCCTTGTAGGTTTCTCCTTGGCATGACATACCATTGCATTTGGGTGATGGTGTTTTCAACTTCATTGTTGAAATTCCCAAAGAATCAAGTGCAAAGATGGAGGTTGCTACTGATGAACAATTCACTCCCATCAAGCAGGACACAAAAAAGGGGAAACCCAGATACTACCCGTAAGATTTGCTAGTTTATTCGCGGTAGTTTATTAGTCTCAAAGGATGCTTCTATTGGTTTTTCAGAACTTGCATTCATGGAAGGAATTGTAAGTTTTGCTCTTGGTTGGAGTGTCAAATTGGTTAAACTTTTTGTTAAATTAATCACAGTAATTTGTACTGGAAAAAGTCCACTGCTGGCAATCCACATTAAAGATGTTGGGACTTAGGAGTATCTCTTAATGGTGACTGATTGCATGTGTTGTTATATTCTCTAACTATTGAATTAACGTCATGATTATTTTCAGCCTGCTCTGAAATCTGGGTACAACAATTTTTTGTTCTTGCATTTAAATTCTTAAACATCATCAGTACTATTAACTTTTTAAGTTGGGCTATGCTAAACCACGGGCTTCTTGGACATCCAATCTATCATGACACAAGGAGAACATCTTTTCTAGCCAAACAATATGGGAAGGTTCACTGGTGCTTATAGCATTCAGTGGATATTTCCCTTAATATTCTCATTTTTGTTGTTAAGTTCATGAGGATTGTTTGTTCTTTGTCAAAATTAACTTTTTGTATATTTTCTCAGATCCTATCTCCTTGAAAATTAAGAAGATGAGTCCCAAAATATCCATTTGATTGTCAAAAGTTCACAGGCTTGAGCTATTTCCTTATTCTCATAATTGCATCAAAACAAGCTGACTTTGCTTTTTCATTAATGCCAGCAACATTCTTTGATCAAGTATCTCACAAGGATCACTGTCAACTTACTATCCTTCAAGGGCTGAATGAGCAATTAGCTAATCATTACTTACACGTTCACCGCCCACAATCAAATTCAAGTGAAATATTGATATTTGAGTGACCGGTCTGATTGTTCCAAACTAGGTTTGAAGGTTCCTCTGCCACCTCAGACCTCCTTTCCCTCTATTTGACCAGTGTTTTTCAGAACTGGCCAGTAAAACTGACGATTGGCAAGCTGGCCTGTTCAGTTATGGGGCAAAACCAGCCAAAACTAGTGAATTGGATCAAACTAATTTAAACTAAAACTACATTTGTGAAAATTTTAAAAAACTACTCTTTTACTCAAAATTTAAATGTTAAAAATACTTTTCATTATTGTATGATATTGTACTATTTTTATCTTTAAAATATTTTTAAACACTTTAAAAATATGATACTATTAAACTGGACCGGTTGAACCAGCGAAACCAGGCACCAGCCAGCCAACCAGTTTAATGTACCTGCTCTGATCTTAATAACACTGTTTTTGGCCTTAGTCACCAAACAATTGTTCTGCATGTTTTGAAACATTAGGCATGTGGGTTTCAAATGGTTGCTTGTTACTATTAAACACTGATCTTTAATGGAAAGCATGTAAAAGAGTCCAGGGATGCTTTAGATGAAACTGTTATTCCAAGAACAAAATTAAGACAACCATGAAAACACCTTGTGATTTTTCTCTAATTAATAGGCAACAATTCATTGAATTCCATTGACTTGTATAATTTTCTCCTCAATCTCTTCTGCATTGTTGTTTAGAATTTTGAATGCCGAGTACTGTGCATACAATGATTTATATAACAAGCATAAAATTTTAGATGTAATTCTTAAGTTTGCATAACTTTGATGTGCAACTCATTGATCAATGTAAATCGTTGTAGCCTGTTGTAGTTGGCATACTTTTGGCATGATTCTTATAATTTTATCATGCAAGCCGTCCATCATGGCAGCTTGTAAGCTCAACTCCATTAAGTCTTGACTACAAACTAGTTGGGGTCATGGCAGCTTGTGTATTTGGATCAATATTATTGTCACTGTAGTTTCCATTTCTATCTGGGATCCACTTGTACATTTAGCATAAACTATTATATGTTTAAAAATTTAGTTATCTCCCTGCTTTGGTTTCAATTTTCTTCATTTCATGTACTTTATCATATAATTCTCTGTTATTCTTTTTCTTTTTCAGCTACAACATAAATTGGAACTATGGATTGCTTCCACAAACATGGGAAGACCCATCTTTTGCAAACCATGAAGTTGAAGGGGCATTAGGGGATAATGATCCAGGTACGTCACCATAAATTGTTTCAACTTCTGTCTTTCCATTACTATGGCACTTAAGTTTAATGGTGTCGTTTTCTCAATTTGCAGTTGATGTTGTTGAGATTGGTGAAAGACGGGGAAAGATTGGTGAAATTCTGAAGGTCAAGCCCTTGGCTGCTTTAGCCATGATTGATGAGGGTGAACTTGACTGGAAAATTGTTGCAATCTCACTGGATGATCCACGAGCTTCTCTTGTGAATGATGTTGATGATGTAGAGAAACATTTCCCAGTAAGCTTTCTTCTCCTTGATTTTTCAATATCCATGATCTGTCTAAAGATTGTTTTCTGTTGCCAATATAACCTAGGAAAGAAAAGGAATCTATATGACGGAACTGATTGTTCACAGTTTCTTTGTTAATTTCAGTTAATGCATTCATTTAATACCAGATTGTAGCTCCCCAGAAGCAATGGCTTTGTGTTTTAAAGAAATGATCTGTCATCCTTTTCTCTGTCAGCATGACAGATATAAATAATAGTGGTTGCAGTCATAAAGGTAGTAACTAGTGATAAAGAAGTGGGCAGATTTGCCATGAGAGATGAAAATATGTAGCTGGCAATGCCAAAGTTGTTGAGGGTGGTGGTTATAGTATAACATTATATTTGGTGACTATGGAACATATTATGCCCAGATTGTATGTGCTAATATCACTTTAAATTAGAGTTCTAACATTATATTTGGTGACTATGGAACATATTATGCCCAGATTGTATGTGCTAATATCACTTTATAATGCATTCTTTATGAAAGTGATGTAAACTAATCTATTGGTGTTGTTCATCAGGGCACTCTTACTGCAATCAGGGACTGGTTTAGAGACTACAAGATCCCTGATGGTAAGCCTGCGAACAAATTTGGTCTGGGCAACAAGGCGGCAAACAAGGTATTTTTTTTTTTCTTAATTTTACTCTGTTATTAAACTTTTTGAAGTATTTGTATTACTTTTTTTTCTATATGTATTGTTATGCATTATAGGAATGTTTATATATAGCAATTTCAACCCAAAGCAAACTGAGGAATATCTTGAATGAAAGTACACAATTGATCTCTTCCTAACAGTAGTGTCAGCAAAGAGATAATCATGCTGGCAAGAGGGATTCTGCAGCTTCCTAGCTTATAGCAATTGATGAATGGTGATGCAGTATCCTTAATCTGATAACAATAATGATAATAATACAGCTATAATGAGGCATTGGAACGCAATTAGATGTTTACTACTACCTACTTTCTTTCTCCTGTGCAAAATTAAATGTTTATTACTACCTACTTCATAGTTCATATTATAAATTTGTTTATGATGATTATTTATCCCTCTCTGATTTATGCAATCTATCCATGCTATGTGATGCGTAGGATTATGCTCTGAAGGTTATCACCGAAACTAATGAATCTTGGGCAAAACTAGTCAAGAGATCAATTCCTGCTGGAGAGCTCTCACTTGTATAAATGCCTCAAGCCGAGTTGGAGCTGAAAGTAGTATTTGCTTGAGTTTTAACTTTGCCAGAGTTTTGCCTTCTGGCAAGCTAGTCCTAGTAATCTTGTAATTTGATAGGAGAACACTTTTTTTTTTTTTCTTCACATTATCTAGTTTGAACAATTCATTGGTTTATTGAAGCTTATTTGTACTCTTTAAAAAGTGTTTATGCTTTGACGTTGATTCTACTGCATTTGATGTACTACTATGCTTATTATCTCTTTCTTTTTGGATGGTGAGGCTGGCTGATTTAATTCACTAGTCAATAATCTACATGTTGCGCGAGTTATGATTTAATATATTATCTAAAATAAATTTAAAGAAATTAAAATGTTCGTTATAAAAATGTCTGTAATTAAATAAGTAATATATTTTTCGAAATAGATGATATGTGCGTATAATTTTTTTAGTCTTGTTTTTTACTTGTTTATTTTGTAATTTCGCTTAAAATATTTTATTTCTATTTATAATTTTTTAATGAGGTAAGTAAGTTTGTTAAATTAATAAAATCTAATTGCTTATTTGTTAAGTAATTAGTTTGACAAATGACAAATTGTCATTTCAAACAAATTTTGAGTTTGACAAATGATAAATTACCACTACAAATAAATTTTAAGACTGAAATCAACTATAGGGTTAAGATCAATATTAACAGATTGTAATGAGGAAATTATTATCATGTTTGAGTTAATATGCAATGTAACAGATTGTAGCAGAATTTATCTGGCTTTCAGATTAGTTAAGTGGTGGTCACAACATATGGCACTATTGGTGTACACAACATATGTACCAAGCAGTTTTCTTCTTGTTCTTCAGAAAAATGATATAAGGGCTGCATACAAATTGAATACACGTAACAGTTTTGGCAAAGCTTTATTAGGGAGATGCAAGAGATAGATTATGTGAGGCAGTTGGGGAAGCTTGATTGTTTTCTCATGGGTGGCAGAGGCCTTGGTTCCATACAAAGGTACGTGTGTAATAATTTTTTCAGCCATAAGCTGCCATTGAATGGCGGATGAATGAATTGAGATCAAATATCCACATAGCTGACAAGGATTTAAACTGTTTGAATCATAGGGTGCTACTGGGGAGTGTGACTGTATAGCATGGAAACGAAAGTGCAACAGGAAACGCTCATAGGAAACAATATTTTATAAAATATAGGTGAGAAAACGTGAAAGCCACACAGAGTTTTCGGTAGAAACGTGCTGAAACACGAAAATGTCACTCAATTAAAGTTTTTACGCAACATACCAACTATATCATTGCAAATGCAACTTGTCAAGGGTCCAAATACTCGGGTTCTAATTCAATTCTGAATCTGATCTCCAGGCCCGAAAAGTTTCTCTCTATATGATTATTAAAGTTTTGGTCTGAAATTGAAGACATCACTTCCCTAATGTTTTAAGTAATACAACACTATTTGGAAGCAGATTTTGCAGCCTCAATGCGAGCTCTGATGAAAGCGATGTGTTTCTCTCTTGGAGGCAGACATTCATTGACCACACCAATTTCAAGGAGCTTTCCCACCCATTTCCATAGAGCTGGAAATTTCTCTTCAGTAATCAACTCCATTTGCAAAGCTTCTTGATTGGCTCGAAATCCATTGGCAAGACAAAATGCCACAATGTCTAGATATCCAATGTTCTCCCCTCCAAAGAAGTTCTTTCGTTTAAGCTCATTTTCAAGAAGCTTAAGCTGTTGCTGAACTTCTTCAATGATCTGCTCTTGCTCCTTCCCTTGGGCTACAATCGTCTTTCGAGCCGTTGGCAAAATCTGCATGAATTGTCAATGTCAATGAGATTGATCAGTTCCATAACCGTATGATTAAGCAGAGGAAGAAAAGCTGAACTAGTTACCTTTTCATGAACAAATTTAGCCCAGAAGCGAACCATAGCTCGATCATAAGGATCGAGGCAATATCGGATTGTTTCGCCATTTTTCATCGATGTATTCAAGGATGACAAGTGATTCTGCAATGGAGTCTCCGTTGTGTACCAGCACAGGAATTTTCTTATGAACAGGGTTATACTTTGCATATATATATATATATATATATATATATAGTTTTATGAACTTTAAATAATTTAATTTCAAAAGGGAATATTTTAAAAAAGATAATGCTGTTAAAAATCTTTTCAGTGTTAGTAGCAAACTCTTTTCATTCTAACTGATGGATGAATAAAAGAAATACAAAAATAATGAAATCAATCAAAATATATTATTAGTTTTAAATCATTATTAGTCATTTATCAAATAATTATATATAATATAGTCATATATTATTATTTTATATTATCTTATTAAAAATGATCAAATCAAAAAATATTTTTAAATTAAAAAATTTAAAAACTCAATTGTCATAATAAATTTTTTTTCTAAAAAGTAAAATTCTAACTATGAAGGTCCAATAATATAAAACATATTCTGAATAGGAAATTTGAAAAACCTACAAAATACAAATTTTAAGTAGGAAGTTAAAATATTTTCAACAAGAAATTAGAGAAGCTTAAAAGTAAAAATTTCAAATTACTTCTAAATAAAAAATTAGAAAAACTTAAAAAAATAAAAATTATAAATAGAAAGTCAAGATTTAAAATCAATACTCTAAGTATATAAAAGCAAATGACAATGTCTTAGATTGTAGGAATTATTTCATTTAAGTTTAATAAATTAATATATATTATTAATTTCAGTCTCAGAATTAATTTTAAACAGTTATTTGTCATTTGTCAAACAATTGTGTAGAGTATTACTAAATGTTATTATTTTATATTATGTTATAAAAAAATTTCATATCAAAAAATTGTCAAATAAAAAAGACCTTATAAATAGAAAATTAAAAAAATCTAAACAATAAAATTATAAATACCTTTTAAATAGAAAATTAAAAAGTCTAAAAAATAACAATTTTAAATAAGAAACTAAGATTTAAATTAATTCTATTAATTATTCAAAATGAATATACAAAGAGTAATAACACTATAATAGATTGTTGGGAATTAGTTTGCTCAAATTTAATAAATTTTTCTTAAAACCATGCTACACAAGATTAAATATATGAATTAATAGAAAATAAATACTTAATATTATTTGTTTGATTGTTTATTATGAATGACTTCATTTAAGTTTAATAAATTTGTTTGATTGTTTATTATGAATTACTTCATTTAAGTTTAATAATTTTTTTTTTTAAAATTGTATCACATAAGAGTGAAAATATAAAACAATAAATAATTTTTTTATTATAACTAATCCGTACATCATCATAAGTTTTGAGCAATTTATTTTATCTGCTTGATAATAAATTTTTATAAAATGATAATTAAATTTTAATTATTATTTATATATTAGTTTTAATTATTTAATTTTAACTTATTTATTAATAAAAATAAATATCAAATTTATTTATAATTTATTATTATATTATACTACATAAATTGTGGGTTCACAATTTATGTTATTAATTTTTATTTCAGAATTAGTTTTAAATAATTATTTATCATTTATCAAAAAATTATATATAATATAGCCACTTGTCATTTGTTTTATGTTATATAGTAGAAAATTACTATATTAAAAATTTAAATAAAAATTAAAAAAATAATTACTACATAAAAAAGATTTTCTAAATATATATTATTAATTTTGGTCTCAAAATTAGTTTAAATAATTATATTTTATTTATCAAATAATTGTATATAATATAACCACATGTTATCATTTTATATTATGTAATAGAAAATTATCATATAAAAAAATTATGAATAGAATTAGAAAACCTAAACAATAAAAATTCTAAATACTCTCAATAGGAAACTAATATATGAAAAAATTTCTGAATAAAAAATTAAAAAATCTAAGAAGTAAAAATTCTAAATAATTTCTAAATAGAAAATTAAGAAACCTAAAAAGTAAAAATTTATTTTAAATAGAAAATTAAGATTTAAACTAATTTCATTTATTATTCAAAATTTTGAGTATATAAAAGCTAGCGACAATATAACAGATTGTCATAAATGATTTTATTTAAATTTAATAAATTTTCTCTTAAAACTATGTTATTTAATATTAAAAATATGATTCGATAGATAATCTTTTATTATAATTATCTTTATATATATATATTATAATTATTTATTAATTTTATTTTTATTATAAAATATTTAATATTATTTATTTGATTAATTATTAAAAAATTTTCATTTAAATTTAATAATTATTTTTTAAAATTATGCCCCATAAAATTGAAAATATGAATAAATAGATAATCATTTGTTATAATTACATTTGTACGTATTATAAATTGTAAGAAATTTATTTTATTATTTCATTTACTTGATAATAATTTTTTATAAAATAATAATTAATCATTTGATTGATTAATTAATTAATTACTAAATTTATTATCATAATCATCTCGTGCAATGTGTGAATTTACTACTAGTGAGTATATTTATGGCCAAATTATATAAATAAGTGCAAAATACAATCCAATTAAAGAGAAGACCATAGAAAATAACGATGCAAAATAATAAACTTTATCACAATAAATCATGAATTTAAACGGGCATTGTTGTCTATTAAAAATCAAGGGGACCATCAATTGGTCAATAGCTCTAAAATGGAGCAATGGCATCAAAAGCTTATAGCAATTTAAACAGCTATTATCCATTGTTTTTTTTTTCTTTTTAATCTCTACCAAAGGGAAGATATGGAGCTGTTGATGCAAAACTGTTATCAGCTGCATCCAATAGTTGCCCTTAAATATTATTATACTTATGTACTAAAAAAAATAGCACTTACTTATCATTGTAAGATCAAATAATTATATATTTACATATGACTCAAAATATCTAAAAGTTGAATCTATATATTATTAAAAGTATACTAATCATACGTATGTATATCTATATTATCTATTTATCATTTTTTAATACCAATAGTACTTAATATTTATATTTGTATTTATATATTATTGAATAAGTAATACATTTTTGTTGTTAGAAATGCATAATAGTCATATCTTTGTATAAATACTAAAACAAATTTTAGTCCTTTTTAAGCCTTAAAAAATATCGAGTTGCAAAAGCATAATTATAAGAAAGAAAAATATAAAAAAGCTTAAATTTTATTTCAAAATTCATATGATTATAAAGTTTATCTCATACTTGATTTTGTTGGAATCATTTCATAAATTTTTTTAAAATTTTTATGAATTTTTCAAGCATATTAAAAATTGAATAGAATTTTCATATTTTATACTTTATAACTAAGGGGGTATTTGATAACCATATTAAGTACTTAAAATTAAAATATTCAATACTTATTTTTTTAAGATTGTTTAACAGTTTTTTGTAGTTCTTAATATTTTAAGTGTGTTTCATAATATTTTTTATTAGGCACTTAATTTCAAAAAATCACTTAATCTAATAAGTTTAAAATTTTTATTTAATAAATTAAGTAATGGAGAAAATTTACTATGTTGATAATATCCATTCATTATCATAATCTTTTCCTATTGATAAGGATATAGTTAATAAGTTTTCAAATATTTAAACTCAAATTATATGATAATTTATTATAAAATATATAGTTATTTTATCTTAAATTTATCTCTTAGATTTGATTTGTTTTTTTGAAAATTTGATATATATTCAATAATCATTCAACTCTTAAAATTTTTTATACTAAAATTATTTAGCTTTTAAAATTTAATACTTAATTTTTTAACACTTAATTTTCAGTTTTACTAAACAACACTTAAATCTAAGAAAATTATTTTAAGTTGTTTCTATCGTTGCACATTTTGTACAAAATTAAAAAAAAAAAAAAAACGAGTTTCCATTATATTTTTTACTTTGCCTACATTATAATGTTGAGTTCGAATCCCACCAGAAACCATTAATTTTTTCTTTTCTTAATCTATTTTTATTACTTACAAACTTGTACTTTTTTGGGCATATTTTAACAATTGGTTTTATTGTTTTTGTTAATGCTTCGATTAATATTGGGTTCAACTATAACCTTATTTTTGCTTTGGTAATATGTAGGCTTTTTTTTTTTTTTTTTCAAATTAAACCATCAAACTTATTGAATTCAATATTTAGGTCATTCTATGGTGCACCAAGTTCATTGATAAATCACATAATTTAAAACCATTAGATCACTTTTTTTTTTATTCTAACCATTGAATCAAATGACCCATAACTTACTAAATAGGTAAACTAATATAAACAACTTAACTTGCTACTTTTTCCACCTATTATTATTACATGCACCTAATTGCATGTTTTTTTTTCAAATCTCTTTTGTGACCAAAATTATATTCTGACCATTTGGAAGAGGAACCATTGCCATCAATGATCTCGTCTTCAAATTCATGAAACAATAATATGTTCTTTTCATAATTTCAATTTATTACCTATTTTATTTTTGTTTTTGAAATAGCATATGATATGCTGAGGTAAAATTGCATATTTAGTGTGTATACTTGTTCAAATTTATCAATTAAGTGTTTCAACTTGTAACAGATTCAATTTGGTGGTGAACTTGATAATTTAATCCAATCATGTATATATAATCGGTTCCACATGATTTTTACTGACTTAGAAAATAGAAATTTTTAACATGTAAAAGGCAAACAAAATTATGAAGATAACCTCTAGAGCAACAGTAACAAACATAATTATTCTTCCAAATAGTAACAATACAAAAAAATAAAAGTAAGGATTTCGATTACATTCTTCACAATTAGTGTTTACATTGATAAAAAAATAATTAGGGATTTCAATTAATTCATAAAAGATGAAGAAAGATAATCTTATTTTAAAAAAAAAAGGCAACATATTGGAATGAAAAATCAACAAACATGAGAAGGTATGAAAATATAATTTAAGTTCTTACCCAAAATGTGATTTGAAAAAAAATTACAAATGTGTTTTTATTGTCATTCTGATTTTTTTTTTTTTTTGTTGATGTGCAACAGTCATATTGTTTGAATGTGTATTATGGAGGAGGTTTTTATTGGGATGTAATGCAAGAAAATATGGTATATATGGGGGCCCTCTAATGGAATTGAAGGTAAATTTGAGGTTTTTAATATGACATTCACTTGTGACTTATGTGAAAATGTTAATTGAAAGCAAAGAATTATGGATGATGCACTTTAGGGCCCCAAGCAAAACTAATCTAGCAATAGGGTTAAGGGTGCTTTATGAACAATGTTTTGAAGACATGGATAATTTACTAAAAGAAAAAGGGGTTGTGGAGTTGTATACATAACATAAAGTAACAAAGGAGCTAGTGGGGATAACTGATAATAGTCAGGGCATTTTTGACTTAACACAAGGTCAAGGATTAGATGATGGTAGGTTTGACAGTGTTAGGGTGGATGCAACATCTAAGGATGGATTAAATGCTAGCATATTGAGCAAGGGTGTAATAGAGGGTAGCAGATCTGTGGTAATTGAGAAATCTGATAGAGTTGAAGAAGCGGGGCTAGTAGCTTCAAGTTTGATTATTGAATTGTAGGAAGATGAAGTGTTATTGAGCCAATTTGCAGAGTTTAAGCATAGAGAAGAATTAATAGTTGAAGTACATAGTGCACTTATAGCCTTAGTTAGAGTTCTTGAAAAAGACAAAACAACAATAAGTGCAAGTGTTACAAAATTCATTGAATCTATAAGTGTAGCAGTAGAGATAACTTTTGTACAAGCTTTAGGATTTGCAGGTAATGAACCTGCATTTGAAGAAGATCCAAATGAACCTGTAACTAAAAAAGAAGCAAATCAACCTAAAGTTAAAGAATCATAAGTTGCAAATACTTCTCATTTAGAAGTTGGAATTGAAGGAGATTCACTATTTAACACAGAGATTAACAATTATTGCGCAATAAGAGATAGTATAAAAGAGGAAGTGCAAGAAATTGAAGTTAATTTTTTAGCTGCAGGAGATGTAGATGGTGAGGATGAAAATAAGCATTCAGATGAGGAGATTGTAGAATGTAGATGGTTGTCTGATGATGATGATGAGCTGAAGAAAGCAAGAAATTGTGTGAGATAGTTTGAGTTGAATAAGAATAAGAAGGTAACAGATGATCCGAGTGAGAGAAGAAAAGGAAGTAGTATGGAGGTACTTAGCATTGTAGGGGAATGGGAAGTTTTTGATTCAGAGTACTTTGATTCTGATGATTCCAGTAGTGTAATGAGTTCTAAGGATTCTAAAGATGACCATGCTAGTAGAAGAAAGTCAAGATTCCTTGGCTTTAAACCTAGGGCTGAGAAGGTTCATTTTTGTTTGGGCATGAGATTTAATGGTCCAAACCAATTTAAGGAGGCACTTATTAATTATGGGATACAAGAAAGGAGGGTTACTAAGCTTATAAGGAATACTAAACTGAGGTGAGAGCTAAGTGTATAAATAATAAGTGTCCTTGGATGATATATGCATCTTTTGAGAGCGTGACAAAGAGATTTATAGTAAAAACATACATGGAAGAGAATAATTACAATGTTACCTTCAAGAATAAGAGGGTAACCACTTTTTGGTTAGTTAAAAATTACTTGTACAAATTTAAGTGTATAGCTTCCATGAAGTTGGTTGATATTAAGGCACTTATTAAGGAAGATTTAAGGCTAAAAGTTAATACATGTAAGGTGAAAAGGGCAAAGGATAAGGTAGCAGCCATGTTGCAAGGTATATTAAAAGCTAAATTTGGTATGCTATGGGATTGTTTATGGGACATAAAGAGAAGCAATCTAGGAAGTACAATTGAAATGAGGGTTATAAGGCCAATAAGAGAGGAACTCCCCATTCTTGACAAGTTGTATATTTCATTTGAATTCTTGAAAAAGGGACTTCTTCATGGGTGTAGAAGGCTGATAGGATTGGATGGATGTTTTTTGAAAGGAGGCAATAAAAGGGGAGTTATTAGCAACAGTTGGGAGGGATGAGAACAATTAAATGTTCCCTTTGGCATGGGGTTTGGTTCAGCTAGAGAAAAGGGAAACTTGAGAGTGGTTGATTCAACAGCTTAAGAAGGACTTGGATCTTGAAGATGGCAATGGATGGACCATTATTACTGACCATTATAAGGTAATATGTGTATGTTTTTTTTTCAATAGTTATATTTAATGTTTAATTTCATGTATTTATACATTATTATTATTTATTACAGGGATTAATTGATGTAGTCCATGATATACTGCTAGAAGCTGAACATAGGTGTTGTGCTAGACATTTATATGCAAATTAGAGAAAAAGTCATGGAAGGAGTGAGCAGCTGCAAAAACAATTTTGGATGTGTGCCAAATCAATAAATATGCCTGATTTGGAAGCCAACATGAAAGAGATGAGGAAATTATCTCCATAAGGATTTGATGACATGTTACATACCCATCTTAGGCACTGGTGCAAAGCTTGTTTCAAAATTGAGGTAAAGTGTAATATAGTTGATAATAACTTGATAGAGGCTGTTAATGGAAAAATCATTGAAGCTAGGACTAAAAATGTAATTTCAATGTTAGAGGACATTAAGAGCTTGGTCATGACTAGGTTGCCTATCAACAGGGACTTGGCACAGAGGTAGGCAGGGAATTTTTGATATAGGATTAGGAAAAAAGTTCATGAAAGTTATGTGGAAAGTGATGAGTGCCAAGTCTTGTAGAATGGTGACTATGGGTGTAAAGTGTCTCACAAGAGTGACACTTATGTAGTTGATTTGAAGAATTGGACTTATCCTTATAGAAAGTGGGAATTAACTAGCATTCCTTATTGTCATGCCATTTTTGCAATTCTTGAAGTAGATAAGGATCTATTGGACTTTATTCATAAGTATTATAACAAAGAGAAATACTTAAAAGCATATTTCCTAAATGATGAGTCTAATGAATTCAAGTAAGTTTCGAGGGAAAAATAGGGAATGACCCCCCTCAACCTCCACCTTTAAAGAAGAAAGTTGGTAGAAAAGCAAGAAATATGAGAAAGGAGGTTGGAGAAGTACGTGCAAACTGATATAAATTGTCAACAAATGGTAGGATAATGACTTATAGTGTATGTTTTAGCAAAGGACATAATAGAAAAGGGTGCCCAATCAAGAAAGGGAGGTCTACACATGTAGAGCAAACAAATCCTCAACACCAACAACCTATTTCTCAAGTCATTGAAGCTATGAGTATTCATTGACTAATACATTATTATAGTTCATTATTAATAATTACGACCTAATTATTATTGTTATTTTGTAATGTGTTAGGATATGATAGCTTCAAATAGTGGAAATGAACCAAGTGACAATCTATAACCACAACAAAACAGAACCAAATGCAGAAAATTACAACAATAAAATAATGCAACTTCAGTGGTTAGCCAAGTTGACACTCTTGCTAATAAAAGTCCACCACACCAGGTGGAGTTAACAGTGTTGACAGTGTGATGCCTACATTTTATAAAAGCCATAATAGGTTTAGCGGTAAAGTATTTTTCCATGAGAAAAAGACACCAACATACATACTTGGAATTAGGCATTAACCACCTGCTGGATATGATGTTTATGTAGATATAGAGACAGGGGTTGTAATTATCAATGTAAGATTTTCTTAGTTATTTTAGTTTGTAGCTAATTTAAATTATAAGTGTGCATTCATTGTTGATGTTTATTACTTGACAAATGCATCCTAAAACCACTTCTCAAAGGGTGTTACATAATGAAGGCATTGTTAGGACATGCATTGAACCAAAACCTTCTTTCATGACTGAAAGGAAGCAATAACTCAAAAAAAGGGCAAGCAATTCATCACCCCACTTCAATTGGAGGTGACATAGTTAATATTGTTTGCATGATATTAGATAATGTCATATAATACTAGTTTTATAACTCACCAGTTTTAATATTACAGGCAAAAAAGCAAAAGAAAAAGAAAATTGGATGGAACGAAAATTGAATAGAAGCCAAACTGAAGATTCAAGAAAAAAAAAAAAAAGGCAAGATTGGACCTAGTGAAATCACAAAAACAACAAGGCTAAATTTAACACAAGAGTAAACTATTAGGTGTCCAAATTGAATGGAAATACTGAAATCTTTGTGAATTATTTGAAAGTAGTATGTAATTTCCTTATTTTATGATTCGTTACTGGCAATTTTGTGATCATAAGTAGTAGTAGCAACTGATATGTATGTATTTGAATTCAATATCAACTGAAATGTATGTGCTCATTCTAACTAATATATTTTGCTTATTTTGTTGTTTCCTAGCCTACAATTGTATTACTTATGACATTTATGAATTAAATCAATCCCATAAATGTTTGTTGGTCATCAATCTTTGTTTAATAAATTACTTTTAGTGTAATTTTGGTGATACGAGTTTGTCGGTATACTATGTTTACTGGTATGCTCAATTTGCGGGTGTGCTCATTTTGATGATATGTAAGGTTCATACTAGTGTGCTAAGTTTGTTGATAAGTTATGGTTATTAAGGTGTGCTCAGTTTGCTGGTATGGTTATTAAGGTTCATGCTAGTATACTGAGATTTAATCCATGCCTCAGTGTTATTAGTGTTAATATGTATAATTATTGTTCATGTCACTAGAGTTAAAGCTAAAAGTCACTCTAGTTATCAATAATTTGCTTAATAAAATCTTACCTCCCATAGAAGCCAAACACAATCTCGGCAAACACTTTCACATCCCACCTATATGCCAAACACATTATTGTTATCACCAAACACTTTCACATTTATGATAATAAGTTTTCCTCAAACATTTTCATAAAATATACATTTGTTCAACAATAATTTCGCATATAACTAATACACAATCAATTAGAACTCTTATACATAGTCAATTAAAACTAATAATTTACAAATTCATTGCAAAATATATGCAAATTGGGGGAGAAATTTTTTAACAGTTTGAGGGGAGAAATTTTTTTTACCATTATAATTTTGTCGTTGCTTAGCCACGTTATCTGTCATGTCACATCCTACGTTTGATCCTAATATCCAATGAGCAAACAACATGTCAACTCACTTATCCATGTCAACGTCCCTTACAATGGTTACTGTTAGTAACTGGTTATATACACGTGATTGGATTAAATTATTGGGTTCAACCACTAAATTGAAACTTTTACAAGTTGAAACACTTAATTGATAAATTCAGCCATGTTTAGACACCAAATATGCAATTTTACCGATATGTTGATGATCGGTCAAACCTACAAATCCAACAATAATGGAGAAACGATTTATTGAATGTAGATAAATATAAGTTTCTTGTTTCAGTTGTATAACCATTGCAAGAATAAAATCTGAAAATTGATTTTAAGCCATCTTCCAAATTGTTGGCGGAATCTGACCGCAAGACAAATTATATGTAAAGAAGTTTAATCACCAAATCATTCGACAACCACTCTAAAGGAAGAACACCATGAATTTCTTTTATATTTTCTTATTAAAAGAATCTCTACCAAGGTCTAAAAATTTCCTTCTTAACTCCATTCGGTAACGCTAAAAATAGTTACAACTTTCAAATTGACATTTGTACAAACACCTTCCAGCCATGTGCAATCAACTCAATGAGGACCAATTTCTTCTGTCTCAATCCAACTTCTTTATCCAGCAATTTTAACTGAAAGGCAATTCTTTATCGACCCATATGTTTGATCGCCACATTCTTTCTAGGGTGAATTACAAATTTGATGTTATAATTTTTTAATTTTTCTATTTTGATATTTAGACAATTTTCTTTTTGTTCAATCAAGTATCTAAACTGATAAAATCATGTTTAATGTAGGGTTTTTCTCTAATATGAATGATCAATGGTGTCACGTGGAAATGATTTTACTCATTCAGATTAGAGAAAATATTACATTGAAAATTTTTTATCAGTTCAGACTCTTAATTGAACATAAAAATTTTCTAGATACAAAAATAAAAAAGATAAAAAAGTTTAAACACCAAATTTGTAATTTAACCCTTCTTTTTAATATTAACGACATATTCAAATGAATTGGAAATATACAAGAAATTCTTTTTTTTTTAAAAAAAAAAAATTGGTTGCACAGGTAGATGGTTTCCCGACGTGATCCTCACAATAATCTTTCATGTCAGCGTTTTCATCCTGCACTTTCTCTTCTTCAACAACATACTTAAGTTCATCTCAGCAGAAATCTAAAGGATCCAAGAATGGTGACTTTTGCAGCAAATTTTATTTCTCATTTCCAAGCTTAATTTCCTCTTATTTTGTTATACATGACCCTATCACATTTAATTAGTTATACCCTCCTGTCCAAATTTATCAATTTGTAGTGAGTTCCTTTATTATAATATTTATTATGTATAGGTTGGCTCTTACTATTTTCCTAATCACCTAATACAACTTGATTAACAAGTTAAAATATTACTCATTATTAAACCTAGAAACTCATATTCATCTATAAACAAGGTGCGTTGTAGCAAAAACCTTAAAATTTTTATTTTAAATCAAAGTCAAGATCCTACTTAATCATATTATAATAGAAAAATTACAAATTTAGTGTATGAATTTTTTAATTTTTTCTATTTTGGTGTATGTATATTTTTTTTTATTCAATCAAGTGTATGAACTGGTAAAATCATTTTTAATATGATGTTTTCTTTTATTTGAACAGATAAAGTCATTTCCACGTAACAGTCACTAATCATTCAAATTGGAGAAAAACATTATATTGGAAATGATTTTACTAGTTTAGACATTGAATTGAACAAAAAAAATGTCTAGACGCCAAAATAGAAAAAATTAAAAGTTCAAACACCAAATTTATAATTTTTCCTATTATAAAATTGAGACTAAATCTTATCAAATATTTACCGTTCCTATTTTAATCATGGAATTTATATTGAAAGTTATAAGAAATGGATAAGTACTTTTCAATTGAAAAATGTAGACCTAGAAAATGAAAAATGAGAAGAAAATTTAAAAACAAAAACAAAAGATTAGACTCACACAAGTGATTAGATTAAAGGTTTATTAGTTCTTAAAATCTAAACATTTTCGAGTTTCAACAAAATTGGTTAATCCTTTTAATTTTGATAAAATTAACCAAAATTGATAAAATTTGAGCAAATCTAACCAAAATTCAGAATTTTCAAAATAAATTGATATATCTTGTGATGTGACAAATTTGTTAGCATAAATTTGTATACAAAAATTAGTAAAATTAGTTAACATTAATTATTAACAATAGTTAGCATTATTTTAACTCAATATTTTAACGTGACATGTTATCCTATTTTCATTAATTTAAATTTTAACTAATTGTATCAAATTAAAAAATTGACCAATTTTATCAAAACTTGATAAAATTTGAATTTAAGATGTCAATAAACCTAGATTAAATAATTTCATTTTGAGATTACGATCACACGAGTGACTCATAAATATATAATTAACTATATACACGAAAGGTACTTGATATAAATATATTATTCTATTACCAAGGAAGTGTAAAGAGCATTAGTGTGGCCAATGTGCTTCAAAAATGTTCCAACTTACCAAAAACTGTCCCAAAATCATTCACTATATATATATATATATATATATATATATATAGTGTAATTAACAAAATATAAAAATTATGTAAAAAATTAAATTGTAATTTATAATAATAATAATTTTGAGATACTATATTCTAAAATTTTTGAATGATATCCCATGTTTTCATAATCAAACTAGACCAATCAATTGAACTAGTAAAACTGAAAAGTAATTTGATTTCGTTCAATATTCAAATTAATCAATTAAAAAATCAATTAAGAGTGAAAAAAGTTTATCAAAATTAAAAAAATCAGCCGAAATTAAAAATTCGATCAAACTGGGTCAACCGAAAACTATGCAGTTTTGTGAAAAAGTTTAAATATTAAAATATTTTTATTATTGTATTAGATTATATTTATTTCTAATTTTAAATATTTCTAAAGTATTATTTACATAAAATTTTCAAAAAAAAATAAAAAATTAGCCAATTGAACTAAATTAATTGAACCGATCGAACTGAAAACCAATCAACTGGCTGATTTAGTTTCTAGTCCGATTTTAAAAATATTATGTTATCTCCGATATCAATAGAATTTATTACATCTTTCTCAAAGTATATAACTTAAAAAGTTTTTTTTATCAAACTCAACAGAAAGACTTATTTAAATTAACTCTCAATTTATAAAAAATAGAAATTGTTGATAGATTGTTGACCCCAAAATTGATCTAGCATGTTAAGATATTCACCTCTACTTCTGGAGTTATGTATGTTTATTTTAAAAAATCCCAAAATGAAGAGAAATTTTAAGTTTATATTGAGTGGCTATATTTGTACATTGTATTAAAAGATAAATTCCCAAAGAAGAATATAAAGGCATACTTCAAAAACAATACTTTACAAAATATGCTAAAATCATAAGGAAATGATGCTTGAAAAATTACCTATCTAAACATGGAAACATTTGTGTTTACCCTTTACATGCTTTTAAAAATGGTGGCAATACATCTCAATACGGTAGGACTTAAGCATACTGAAAGCATTTGATGTGAAGACAAAAATAAGAAAAGAAATAGAATACTGAAGCTTCAACGACTGTGAAGAAAAATCAATATGCCTGAAAGGAAAATAATGAGTGTGGGTGAAAATTTCAAGATTTTTTCAATTTTTTTTGTCATAAATGAAAGTGACTCAAACAATCATGGAGATTATCACAATGGGCGTTGAACAAATTCAACAAAAATTTAAAAAGCTTTTGAAAAGTACTTTTACTAATTTGTATAAAGCAAAAATGATGGACAAATATGTCAACAACCTTGGCGTAACTTAATGACTATGGAAAAAGTTCAATGATCGTTGTTTGATGATCTCAACTGGCATTACGAAGACTCAACATGCAAAATATATATATATATATATATATTGAAAATTCAATGATCATAAAAAGGATTCAATTGGAGCTGAAAAGCACAACGACTAGTTTATTCTAAAAGTTGTCAAACTATTCCGTTTATCTCTATTGGCTAGTTTTTCAGATTTTTATATAAAATGACCCTCATTTGAAAATTAGAAAATAAGTACAACACTTATAATATATATATATATATATATATATATATATATATATATATATATATATATATATATATATATAAGAAAAATTTATACAATTTAAATAATAAAACCTAATACATATGTTAAGTACATTTATATAAAATGTTTCTAAGGATAGATTCTTCCTCCTTCTCCCTATCCATAACAATTGGAACTAACTTTTTAAGCCAATAGTAATTTGGGACAAGTAACTAAGATGTTCTAAGATTAGGAATAGAAGCTAGGGATGAAGACTTGTTTAAATTCTTCCAAGTGTAATCATCTAAAAACAGGTAAACTAAAGTCTCATAGATGTTAGTCTTCTCATTTAACATATGACAAGGTCATTAGGCCTTGTCCAAAAAATTTCATCAAAATCCTTTAACAAAAAACTTTCAAACTTTTTTTTAAGATCATCAAGTAACATCACATATAAAACTTGAAATTTTTCTTCATTATTCAATACATGACCTTTGTGAGTTATCTCTTGAAGTATGCCATTGACAATTTTCGCATGTTCAATTATGTTGTGAGCATGATGTATTCTATATTTGGCGAGATTCTCTTTCAATTCACTTATCATTTTCAATTCACTTATCATTTCTCTTTCAGCTCGAGTCCTTAGTGCTATAAGAGTAATTTTTATGCATTTACCACTAGGAATATATCTATTCCTCCTAATATTCCTATAGGTTTCGAGTTTTCTAATTCTCTTCAAACGAGACATGATTCTTTAAACAAATTAAGGAAACATAATGAAAAGAAAAAGGTCATTAGATTAGAGAAAAATTTTAAACCAACACAATATAGAATAAACACAAAATTTAGGCACAACCATAACTTCAACACACATTTATAATTAAATAAATCAATATGGGGTCATCAATTGAGTTTGAAAAATTAATAAAAATTAATCTCAAATTTCTAGCATGTATGCATAATTTTAAACAATTTTCCGAGCAAAAATCAATTAAAAAAATATTTTAATCATTTAATTTACCTAAAATTTAGAAAAAAAAGTAGGTAGAAAAATTATTCACTCCCACTGGACCTCAACATTTATTTTTTATATTATTTAAAAAATATCCCTTATTTTTTCAAAATTTTTCTTTATTAAAATAATTTTATTTTAAAATTCCGTATTCTCAATAAATGAAAAATTAAATAAATATTTTTTATTCTAATTTTTTTAATATACCAAAAAATTAAGAAAAAAATTTGAAGTCCAGTGGTGGTGGTGGTGGCAGTGTTGAAGGCTATCACCGGAGAAGCCTGAACGCACCCCCATGAGCTGCTAGCGCATGTGGGGAAGCATTTGGCACTAACTGCTACTACAACCAGTGCTTGAACATTTTCATGCATCAAGGGTGGAGATGCACTACCTTACAGGCTTTTTTCGCCTTTAAAAAATTTTCTACCCTTCCATTTTTGTGTGTTCTGAGTTTAATTGTGTGATCAGATTTGGATTTTGATGCGCAAAAAATTGTGTTTGAAACAACAATAGTAAGGGAGTGAAAAATCACTTCATTTTCAACCTTTTGAAAACCAATTCTGAAAAAAAAAAAAAATAAAATTTCATCTCTTAACATCCCAATTTCAACCAACCATAAACTCTTGCTATAAAAATTCATTTTGTGTGTTCTTTATACCAAATTGGATCACATTTCGTGCTTCAAATATGTATCAATATCACTTTACAATATACAATAAATATAGATGAAAAAACTTGCCAAAATTGCTTCATTAACTGTGAAACAAAAATTCTTAGTATTCAAGTTTCAAGGTCCCAACTTCACACAACCATAATTTTCACGACAAAACTCTAAAATTAATGTTCTATATGTCATTTTAAAGCCCTTATAACCTAGTTTAAGAATATATAATTTATATGATATGAATCAAATTGAATCACATGCAAAAAAATGTTACAAAATTGTGCCCTAATCATAGAATTGGAAAAAATTGATAATTCATCTCATTCTCCCTTATTAAAAAAAAAAAAAGTCAGGAAAACATCAATGGGACTTTGATACCAATAATGAAACATAATAATTGAATAAAAAAAAGTAGAGAAACTTACTTGCTGATATATCCACAATATTACTTTGATCAATCATCAAGTAACTTATGCAATCACTAGGATATGCACTTTGATCACCACCCAAATACTTAGATTTACAAAGTAAAATTTTCTTGTATTTGAGAGAGTTGTGTTTGTTGATTGAGAGTTGTATCTTCTTTATTTTTTCTTCTTTTTAAATGTAAAACATAAGAAGTTAGCCATGCATTGGTAACTATGCTTGAATAACTACCAATATATATATATATCCAAATTAATTAATGATTCGGGTCAATCTGTCATGGCGATTCGATCCAAAAATTCCGATAGGAAGTCTACATCAAGGAAAGAGGAGAAAGGCACATTCAGTATCATGATGCTCCTAATACAGATTTCTTGGATGCTTTCTTTCAAATGGATTTGATAAGGATCAAATGAATTGGCGGATTCTGGTATGTACACCTTCTCTATACTTAGCTTCTGATGTTTCTTTTTTTACATTAATCAGCTTCTTATTTATGTGTGGCAGGAATTGTACAGTGCAGGTGTAGACACAACTGTAGCAACAATTGAGTAGGCAATGGCTGAACTTCTCAAGAAGAAATAAGTCATGAAAAATATTCAGTAAGAGCTAGACAAAGAAACTCAATACATGAATGTCAAGTTTCTCAACTTCCATATCTGAATGCATGTATAAAAAGAAACACTGAGATTGCACCCTTCTTCTCCATTCTTGATATCTCGCCTCGCTTTTAGAACTTGTGAAGTTTTGAATTACACAATTCCTAAAAACACTCTCTAGTATTAGTTAATGTTTGGGCAATTGGACAAGATCCTTTAGCTTGGAAAGATCATTGTCATTCAAACCTGAAAGATTTCTTGGATCAAGTTTAGAATTCAAGGTCCATGATTTTGAGCTTCTACGTTTTGTTTCAGGACGAGATCCTTTAGCAAAGACCTGAGCTTCTCCATTCTTGATCCTTTAGCTTCTACTCTTTAATGCATTGCTTTGATTGGTCTCTTCCAAATGGCAAAGACCTGGCAATGAACCTCGTAGCACAAGATCTAATTCTCCTCATCCTCTCATTTTCTATAGGTCCTAGTTGACGAGGTCAACCCTATCGCTTCACCCCTTGATTCATCCATCCTCAACAATCTTTTTTTTTTTTAAAAAAAAAAAATGGAAGATTTCAATTTGTTATATATATTAATATCATCATAATTATCTCTCTATGTCATCAATCTACAAGGAATTATTAATCAAATATTACTAATTAAATAGATAGAAAGTAATTATTTAAAAGGAAAAATAAGATTATTAACATTAACTAATAGCTTTCAATTAATTTTCACTATTCTTTACACAATATTTTTTTAAAAAAAATAAAAGACGTCATCTTTTAGTAATTATAAAAAAATAATTCACAAATTTAGTGGTAAATAAGGATATGTAATCCTATGCACCTAAGTTTGGCAAGATTTCATCAAAAAAGAAAGAAAATAAAATATACTTGAAATCTGATCTATTATCAATAGCATTATAGGGTAAACAATCAATACATATTATTAATTTTAATTTCAAAATTAATTTTAAAAAGTATCTGTTATTAATTTGAAGATACTATTGCAAATTATATACAATCAACATATATTTGTAGGGTTTGTTTTGAGATAGAAAATAAATGTAGCTAATAACTTATAGTTATTATTTGATAGCTTATAATTGATAGCGGTTAAATGTTAAGTATTTGATAAATTATATGTAACGGTTACTGTTAATTCATAAAATAACTAATAAAAATATACTATTAATATTATATATCAAATTAATTGAATTAAAATAAAAATATAATAAAATAATATATTTTTACATATTCTCATAAAGTATAATTTTAAAACTTAAAAAATTAATTACTAATTTATATTTATAAAATTTTTAATAATTATTTTTTATTAATATATCAATATATTTTTAATAATTAAAATATCTTATATATATTTGTTTTTATAGAACTTATATATAGTATTTTAAAATAAATAATTAAAATATTATAATTTATAGTTGGTAGTTGAATAATAAAACTTTAAAAATAATAATAGAATAAAGATAATTTTAATTTTTTAATTATTACTCAAAAAAAGCTTCAAATAAAAGGTTAGTTTATAGTTTCTGTGCCGCTTTTCTTATTTTTAATCCATAAGAGTATCCATTATTTGCAAAAATCTAAATTTATAAGAGTAAAAACCAACGATTTGTTGGATTATGTTTCCGGTGGCTACCCTAGAAATAGTATGGTACAAACGTTTCTAACTTCCTAGATTTTCTATTCTTAAAACAATTATTTTTTTAAAAAAATAATTTTTAATATTTTTTATACTTAAAATAAAATTAAAATTATAGATGTTTTGATCATTTCAAAGGTTTTATCTCTCATCTATATATTCTGTCATCCATATTCTCATATATATATATATATATATGGGTTTGCTTTGATTTATTTTATATAATTTTTTAAATAACCAAATAATTAAATCGTAACAAATTGAACATAATCAAACTAAATAAACATAAACAAAATTAATTTAAAATTTAAAATTTAAAATATCTAATTTAAAATCAAATTAAAATTTATCAAACTAAATAAACATAAACTCAAACAAAATTAACCTAAAATTTAAAATATCCGAATTGAAATCAAATAAATATTTATAAATATCAATTTCAATTTTAGATATTTTCAAATCAGTCTAGAATCAAATTCTAACACTGCTAATAGGCGGATCTAGCCCATAAGTACAACACCAACAAGTAATAATAATAATAAAAGTTTAATTTTGACTATTTGTCGTGAAAATTCTTCAATGGTTTTTTTCTTCAACAAAATTATCTGTAACCATATATATATATATATAACTTAAACGCTCTTAAAAAAGGGTCAATTTTACACGTCCGCAACATTTAATATGAGCTACCATATATACAAAATGTTTGTTAGATAATATATTTATGATTTTTTTTTAAGGATAATGATCTTATTTAGAAATTTAAATTTTGAAAAATTGAAAAGTTTATATTTAAAATTTTAATTTTTTTATTTAAAAATAAATAATTGAATGAAAATATTAAATTATGTTAAAAGTTATAAGATTTTGAGAGAATTTATTTGAATAAAAAATTCAAATAAAATTATTCTAATAATTTTATAATTTAAATTGACACTATTTTTATTTAAATAAATAAAATATTAAATAAAATAGTTTTAATTTATTATAAATAATAAAATTTAATTAAATTATATTGATTTAAAATTTATTCTAAATAAAAAATTTTATTATTAAAGTGATAAATTATATTAATATTTTTTTAAATCTAGTATTATTTATTCTAAACTCAAATTCTTTGGAGAGCAAGAATGTAAGATAATATGGGCCAAAGAATTTATCGATAGCTTTGCTCAAACGCTAAATGGGAATTCTATTTACAACTCTTATTTTTTATTTACTCTCTCTTTTTTTTACAATATTTTTTATTTAAAATTTTCTTTTTACAATATTTTTTCCTTTTTTATCCTTTTAATTTTTACAACCCATTTTTTCCAATCACAAAAAGTTTCGGAATTCTTTTTCAATTGCATGACTCATTTGCACATTGAAATTCTAAAGTTTTGTTCAAATTGAGAGATTAAAATTTATAAATTTTGAGATTCACGAAATTAAAAAATCTAGATTTTTTGTTTCATAAATTTTAAAATTGTAACTTGCTTATTATGTTTATAAAATTTACTTTTATATATCAAATTCATCATCTATTAAAATGTGAATTTTTGTAAAATTACTCATTTTAATAAATGAGAAATTTTATCCAATTTTTTTAAATTTTAAAATTGCCTTAAATTCTATAAATTTTATGTACATAAGAAACAAGTAACAATTTTAAAATTTATGAAATAAAAAATTCACTAAAAATATAGATTTTTTAATTTCATGAATTTTAAAATTTATAAATTTAATCTTTCAAGATTTCAAGGCAAAAAAAGGTTTGTGCTATTAAAAAGAAATTGTATAAACTTTTTATGATTGAAAAAAGGAGTTGTAAAAATTGAAAGGGTAAAAAAGAAAAAAAAAAAGGAGTTGTAAAGAAAATTTTCAATAAGCTGTAAAAGAAAAGGGGGGTGTGAAGAGAGAATAAGAGGTTGTAAATTGAATTTAACCCCTAAATTCTTTTGGAACCAAAAACAAGAAAAGACCCAAACTACTTATCATAAACAGAACTCAGTTGCAAAATAGCACAGCGTGTTGTTTCAACAGTAATCACCACTGGGTTTGGTTTTTTCCATGTAAAAGTAACCTGTGAAAATCCTCTACCAAGTGAGGGATTCCCCGCTTAGAACTAATTTAGCCCTGTAAAGGATGACCACTGACACAAATTGTGGTGGCAGCCACGTGAAATTTTCGTGCTGCAGTCTGCTGGAGTGACAACGGTAAGGTCAAGTTGAAGTGTTTTGGCATACAAAAGATGATTCAGATGATGCAGCATATGTTCTTTCTAAAAGTTCAGATAGTTGTATGATAGTTTATTGTTAATGCATGGAAGGAGAGCATCCAGAAACAGAATGCATTATTATCTCCTTTATGCGCTGAATCTTTGCTCCACAAGCGACTTCTTTTCCTTTATAGGAGATCTCTTTTTCTCAATGACATAGCGACTGGTTCTACCACTATGCATTTTGTTCAAGAATCTAATAAACAATTTCAGCTTATAGATTCCCAGGAAAACTAAACACAAAATGGGTCTGAAATAAGTGTTTGAGCTATGGGGATGACATTAATCTCAAGAACACTCTTTGAAACCAAAAAAAAAAATTATCAACCACTTGTGGTTCTAACACAAAGGTTTATATCCACATCAGCTAAACATGCTATACAAGCCACTCTAGAGTTGTAACTTGAGAAAAACTCCTGAAATTATTGAAATATTTGGGAATGAAAATAACACAGGTATTCTCTTCTGGTAACCTGTTTAGGACACAATATCTATATCTTATCAGGAAATACTATATTCTGAACAAGCATGCACTCGTAAATGCTAGAAATCACAGGGGGTGCTGTGTGGAGCTAATAACTACAGAGATGTACCGCAGATCCCTAGGATGAACATAGCAGATATGCGAAGGGCAGAACAATTTGTGGAATTATAATTTAAGCTCTTGGATAGCGAGAACGGCCTTTCTTCTTGAGGAACTCAGGAATTTCCACTGAACCACCTTCAGAAAAAAGGGAGGCTCGGCGATTGACTCCAAAGTTTACATCTCCTCCTGGTGAAAGTTGACTTGCCTGCATTTCAACAGTAAGTAAGCAAACTATGGCAATGCAATTATGTTTGTGTGTCCCAAAAAGAGAAGGTGAGAGAGACACCTGGAGGGGTCTGCCTTCATTTTCTTCTTGCCGCTTGAATCCAGTTGCAATTAGAGTTATGCTGACCTGAATGAAAAACCAATAAGAATCCTATTCCAAAAGTTCAAAAGTGTCATTCATGTGGCAATCTAAAGGTCTCCTTTGAAAATGAATGGTGGACTTGGTCAAGCACTCCCAACCCATGCCAACTCGTTACTGTCTTAGCCAAGATCAGGGAAGGGGAAATATTAGCAATTCTTACACAGAAGAAAAGGAGAAAGAGAGAGAGAGAGAGAGAAGGGGGGGGGGGGGGGGGGCAGTGGCCAATTTGTGGGGTAAGGCCCAGCAACCAAGAACATATTCATGTTAGACGTGGTCTAATAAGAATTGTCCTCCAATTGTTTGCCAGTGCTAACTTGCATTTC
>CATIWR010341571.1:0-27082 GCA_949677035.1 Omphalea diandra
AAAAGCGCATTTTCAGACATAGAAATTTCATTAATTTCTTAGGCTCCATTGTTGCTATATCGATACTCACATGGGGTATTTATTACAAATTTATATATATATATATATATATATATATATATATATATATATATATATAAAGCATCCAAACTGTAGAATAACCAATAATTTTGATTAAAAATATTAGCAGAAGATAACAGCAGATGATTAAAACAGAAAAACAAAAATAGGAGAACTTGGAGCAGTAAAACATGAAAAAATTAAAAATAAACTATAGCAGCAAATCTAGATACAGATCTATTTTCTTGTAGTGGTCATTCTATTTTCTTTTGTTTTTTTTTATATATTATTATCTTTTTAGACAAATGTTTTAAGCTTATAGTATGCTCTGATGGCCTTTATTTACATTTGCTGTTGACATCAACGCAATTAGATGCAATGAAATAATTATACTTTTTCCACTTTATATTTTCATATATTATTGCTTATGAGTTTATGTTTAGTGTCTTATTTTTTTATTGTTGGATGCTGATCCATTTATATATTATAATTTGATTTTGATCAAGAAAATTGTGATGATGTTTCCATGTCACTCCATTGAGTTTCTTATATTGAACATAAAATGCAATATGGATTATGATTCTAAAAATAATATTCTCACATCATATCAGGATAGTATTCCATGTTACTTTACAGTTTATATAGTTGTCTGTTAGTTTATGTTTTAGAAATCTGTATCAATAAGTCTAATTTTATTCCCACTCAAAAAAAACAAAAATTCTAATTTTATTCATTCATAAGCAGCAATGAGGAAAATTGGGATTGGCAAGAGATAATTATTAAGTCCAAAAAGATTTTGATTATATTTTTTGCTCAAAAAACCCATAATGTAAAAAGTCTACAAATAAAACCTAGAACATAGACAATATAATGAAATTATTTAACTCTCTATGTACCTTCTGAATCTTTTTTCTTTTTTTTTTTTTAATATTCCTTATTTGGTTCCTACTAAAACCTTGAACATAACAAAATATAATAATTTTCCTAAAATTTCACTTGAGCTAGTTATGTAAAAACTCAAACATATCCAAAAATCCAACGAAATGAATTATTTCAATTTATTTTCTTATCCGAAAATTCTGTAGAAATGCAAAATAAACAATAGAATTGATTTTCTATATAACTCAAAGAAATGAAGATTCAATCACTTTCTATAATTCAACTATAAAAAAGAAAAATTAAAAGAAGTTGTGTTTCTTATAATAACTTCAAAGTTTTGCTCAAATAATTTTCAAGAAGCTTGATATTTTTTTGAAAAAATGAATTTATATAAATTGAAATTAATATAAATATTATAAAGATTAAGTTGATTTCATACTTAGAGATACACATCAAATGATTGTTTAGATTTGTGGGAAAAAAAGGGATGAACATCAAGTAAGTGTTTAGATTTTTCTAAACTAGAAATGAGATAATTTAGATATGTAGAAGCAAGAAGAGAGAGGGAAAGAGATGGTACAAATAAAATAAAAATACAAGAAATTATATGGGTATATTAATAATTTTAATAGATAAGTGCTTTCAAAATCAAATTTTCTTTCTCTTTCCTCTCCAAAACAAAATGATTAATTTGTTAGGCTCTAGGATATACTTTACTATTTACAAACCATTTCCTCTTCCTTTATAATGTAATCAAACAAGAGAAAAATCTATTCTGCACCTCTGTTTCTTTTTCCAGCTTTCCCTCCTCTAAATATAGTGCAAGTCTCAGAGCTCCACTTCTGTCACACAATAAAAGACCAAATTCATAGCAAAGCCTCCAAGCTACCTTCCTCTAAGAAGACCACTAGCTGATGCTTGACTTGAGTGTAAAGGTTTTATATTATTTGAATATATAATGTATCAGATATATAATAATTTGACTCATTAACTCGACCTAATTCATCGTAGTTTTATCGATGACATCTATTTATTTATGTCCAAATTATATATATATAGTTCAGCAGCAAATTTCAAGTAAATAACATTATTTATTTGATAATCACTTCAAAATTTAATGATTTTTTTATTTATTGATATTTAAATTATTCAATTTTGAATAAAACTAATATTGCTTATCGTATATGAACTTTATTAAAGATTTCCTAGACTCTTTACTCTTATCTTACGGTGGATATATATGGCTTGTTTGTGTATTTTTATTTTAAATTTTAGAAGCTATAATTATTTTTTTTGGTAAGATATTATTTAGTTATTTTAAGATATAAGTGCATAATTTTAAACTAGAGATGATCAAATTAGACTCAAAATCAAATCACCACTGATCAAAATATGAATACAGCGGGATATTAATTCACTCTAGATATTTAAATACAGATGAATTAATGCTTCTGTACGCAAACAATATGGTATTACAAGGTTTATAACTATATATTTGTACTATTTTTCTATATAATAAAAAATATTTTTTTATTTTTTATATTTAGTGCCATTGACGTGAGGTATGCAACTGTATTGAGCAATCAAGGAAAATGGTCGAAGAATCCATCAGAGAAAGAAGAACCAATCAAAAACCAGGGTTCCTAAACTAAGGAAGCCGTACAAGCTCCGGACTCCGTTTCCTTTCTCTCATTGTGTACGACTGCAAACCTGAACCTCATCCTCTGCTCCTCTGTCGTACACTTGGCTGCTCTCTGTTACAGCAAAAGTCAATCCAACGGCCAATACAAATTCTTACAAATAATTATAATTGGCTAAGAAAAAAGATGGCCAATAAATAAATAACACAACAGAGACAGAGCAGCCAATGATTTTGGCCCCTGATTGCGGCTGGCTTCGCTTAGTGTACATTAATAAATACTCCCTCCGTCGTGAAAACAAAAGAAATATCTACTATCTTTTTCTTAAATGTATTAAAACATATATTTATTCACATTAAATCAAAAATATTTATAATTATTTGTATTTATTTTTAAATTAAATAAAATATATTTATTATCTCATTAATATAATTAAGGATATAGAAAACAAATACATGATTTGATAAAATATTTAATATATTTTTTAAATAACATAAAAATTAAAAGATGATAATATTTTTGAGATAAAGAAAATAAGTTAAAATACACAATCTTGCTGCACATTGGTTTTTTTTTTTATCAGAAATCTTTTCTAATAAAGAAATTTAATGAGCTGAATAGCAGTTATTAATGATTAGAAGAATTTCTTTTTCTCATATATACGAATAGTTAAAAATATATATAAATATTAAAGATGATGTGAAAACATATCGTTGAAATTATAAATTAATCTGAAAATATTTTGATGTTACAAGCTTTAAAAAAATTGCACTCATATATCCAACTTTGATAGTCATTTTTAATTTGCACAAAAATTAAGAAATTTAATTTTTTTTCAATTAATATCTCTTTTTTTAACTTTTTTACTAAAATACCCTAAGATGCTTTTTAATACAATACATAATAGTCTAAATATGTGAATTTGTCAACTCTCAAGAAAAGATAATGAAAATGATAATTTTTAAAATTTACATCAAAAAAAAATTTATACTTAAAAAAATTATACAACAATTGGTAAATTTAAAGTCAAGAAAGTAAAAATTAATTATAGTGTTGATATTTATGTTAACTAATAAACGATATATTAGACATTTAATTATTAAACTAACAACTAAAAAAGGAAAGTGACTATATTTTTGAACAAAATAAAAAGAAAAAAGCTATTAAAATTGGATAGAAGAGTAATTTTAAGATGAATTAAATTTAAAAATTTATATTGTTATTGAATTATTTCTAAAATTTTGAAATTAAATGATTAAATTTGATGGAAAGGCACAATTTTTTTTTTTTGAAAGCCACATCTTAAAAAAATAATAATAATAAGGCCAAAATTTGTATTAAAGAAAGGGAATAGGATAGTAGCAGGTAAAAAGAATACAAGAGAAGAAAACCGCGTATCACGCGCGTATGTAACTCACGTTCCATGTCATATATCTCACACCTGCTTCGCCTCACCAACACCATCGATCTGGCTATTTCTTTCTAGCCCCTTCCCTCCACAACCACAAGCTCATCTCTCTATAGTTTGTGGCTTTTCTTTACCTTCTTCTGAAACTGGCCGATTTCAGCGTTAATAGGTAATTGACTTCGTATGTCTTATGGTTTGGGCATGCATGAATTCTTTCGCTTCTTATCCTTCCCTGTGCCTGCCAAAATACTTATTATGTGTGTTCTGCTCCGTGCACGGAAGTACTAGCAAGGAATTCATCCGTTTGTCTCATTAACTTGGATCCATTCAAAGTATTTATGTCTAAACGTATGTTTATGGCTTTTATTAATGGAAAAGTACAAATCTTTTTGTTTTGTTTTCGCTTTCTTGATGTGGGTTTATGGAATTATCTTTGTTGATGGTATTGATTAATGTGGATTTTATGTTTTACGGATTTCTGTTGTTTGATGGGTTTTGTTGTTTTTTATTGACAGGGAAGGTTTTGAAGGAAGATTTTGTGGAGCTTCTGGAGAGAAGCTGTGGCCTATTATACAACTCTGGCCTACACTCTTGTGATTTTTGCCCCAACCACAGCAGGTTGTGGTTCTCTGTTTTCTGGTCGTTGTTCTTCTTCTTGTTGTTGTCCATCCTCCCCATGCTTTTGCACTCGCTCATTGCTTTGGCATCTTCCTATTGATTACGGCTAAAATTTTGTTTCGACACTTTCTTGTATGTGATCTTTTCATCAACCCCCTCCATCTTGTCCCTTAATTTGGCAGCCATTCGAGATGTAAGCTTCAGTAGCATAAATTTGACTCTTCAAAATTTGAGTAAGAGCCAGAAAAACAAAACGAAAGGATTAAAAGTGGGCTCATTAGGGTACCTTCGGAGGAATTTGGTTTAGCTAGTTCTTCAAAATGCCGAAATTCATCTGCTGCTTGACTGGAGGGAAGAAGGAAAAGAAGGTGAGAATTAATTGGATTCTGCCATTCTGGATTGTTATTTGTTCACTTGTATATTTCATACCTTAGTGATTTGCCTGCTTGAAATTCGGCCTTTGTTTGATTTTAGGTTGATACAGAATTATCAAGAACCCTTGAGTTCAACAAGGGGATCAAAACCTTGAAAATTAGGCTTGAACATCCAGTGAATCCTTTTGAGAGTGGCGAGTTGAAAACCAAGTCTTTTAGCGTGTCATTGGACTCAGTACCTTCAGGTGTCCAGAAGGATTCTCCTTGTGACAAAGTGATGAGCCATCAGAGTCCTGTGGGGGTTGAAGCACCAGAGATTGTATATGAGGGGGAAGATGAGCATGAAGAGAATGCCTCGATGAAGAGGAACTTGTCTGATTTTGATCTTCAAGCTCATTCACCTAATTTAAGCGAAGAGTTCACTCCACTAAGTACAAACTTCAGTTACTCCAATTCATTTGATAAGCAGTTTGCAGAAAAAACTGGGATATATAATGAAAAGGGTATAGAAGAGATCCAGAGTGGACATGTTAGTGATCCTGGGATCGGAAAGGCTGAGTTTTGGGGTTCACCTAAGCTTAAGCGGTCTTGTTCTAACCTGGAAACGAGCAAAATGTTAAAGAAAATGGCTGATCAATTGACTCCTTCAAAATCCCCATATTCTCGGGAGTCACAAGAAGTAGATGAGAAACTGAGGGATCCTGGCAGTCCTGCATCTATAACAAGCTATCGCAGTGCTGACAAAGTGATGTTGAAGAAGCATTCTTCAAGCCAAGTTCTTCCCTCAAGGAGCAGAAAGCTGTGGTGGAAATTATTTCTTTGGAGCCACAGAAACCTGCATAGACCATGGACAATGAAACCAAAACCAAGAGTTGTTACGGTTTTGAACCAGCAGTGTGGGTATACTTCAGATACAGTTGAGCCAAATCGAGCTATGGCAATGAGCAACATGCAATCACCTGGCTCATTTACTGAAGAATCCCTGAACAAAGGTTGCAAGAATACTGATGATGACAACCGAAGCTGGGATGGGTTTCATGGTGATATTTCTGGCGTGTGGCCTCAGAAACAGTGGGTTGCTTTCTCGATGGAAACATCTCCTTTTGCAAGAGTGGATGAGTGGGTAAAAGATCTTGAGACTCAAGCACCACCTCCTCATAAATATGGGGATGATAATATTACTGGTACCAGTGGTGAGGATATTGTCTTTCCACCCTCGTCTGAAACTGGTAGATCCCCAGCAAGAGGCACAGCCAACTTCACTCGACGACCGGAAATTAATCTGTCCGAGGAGATTTTACATGCCAATGGTGTCATCCAATCTTTAAATTCTTCCTCAACAGTGGCACACATCTCAGGTATTGGCTTACAAGCCATTCCCACCATATCATGCTTCACGAGTCTTCGATCTGTCAACTTGTCAAACAATTTCATAGGTAAGCTCCTAGCTGATGCCCAAAATGCTAGTGGCTAAAGAGGCTTGATTGGTGCTAACATGGTTGTTCTTCCTGTGTTTGCAGTCTACATTACTCCAGGGTCATTGCCGAAGGGCCTTCACACACTTAATTTGTCTAGAAACAAAATCAATACTGTTGAAGGACTCAGAGAACTAACTCAATTGCGAGTACTTGATCTCAGTTATAATCGCATTTTTCGAATTGGACAAGGTAATTATTAAATTTTTTTTTAATGAAACTAGCGATTGACACCCTTTTAATGAGACTTTGCATTTTCACTGGGAAGTGACATAATTCTCCAGTAAGTCATATAGCTCTAAATACCCACGCCAAATTTTGATGATACCAGGGCTGTCAAACTGTACAATAATCAAAGAACTCTATCTTGCTGGGAACAAGATTAGCCATGTGGAGGGGCTGCACAGGCTTCTGAAGCTTACAGTTTTAGATCTTAGCTTTAACAAGATAACAACATCGAAAGCTCTGGGGCAGCTTGTTGCTAATTACAACTCACTGCAAGCTCTGAATCTTTTGGGCAACCCAATTCAAAGCAACATCAGCGACGATCAGCTTCGCAAGGCAGTTTGTGGTCTCCTTCCGAAGCTAGCTTACCTGAACAAGCAGTCCATCAAACCACAGAGAGCTCGAGAGGTTCTCACAGATAGCGTTGCCAGAGCAGCCCTTGGAACTGGCAGCAGTTGGAGCTCTCGCAGAAGAGCAGCAAAGAGGAGGAGTTCCAGTGGTTCAGGCTCCTTCATCTTGCACAGAGGCAGTGTTAGTGCAAAACAGAAAGGTAAAACCTCGTCAAAGAGCAGAACTCATCACCTAAAGACAGTGCAGACTCTGCGTGCTTCTTCCTCCCGCTAAATGTTTTCCTACTCAGAAAACCTTCGCATATAATTTGATATCAGAAAACCTCAGAAGTACCTTCGAAAGCTGGGCATGTTCTTGGAATTCCTCAACAACTGTTTTTGCATTTTGTTTTTCTGTACATACAATTATATACTTTAGTTTCATGGTTGTGATCGTCAAGTTTTTGTTTATAATGTGAATTTAGATTTTATTTTGTTATTTTTTACAATTTTTAGATTAAAATCTGAATTAGTGGTTTCAAATGAAAAGCTTGGCAAATACAATTATTAAATATAATTATCTTATTAAGTCCTATTATTTATTATGTATTTATAACCTTTATTAGATGTCATTTGATTCCTATTATGTAAATGATTAATAGACTTCAATATTTGTTGTTAAATTTCATAGTACTATAAAAAATGTAAATATAATATCAATGATACAGTAACTATGATTTACAAATACATTGTATATATAAATATATAAAGTCAAGATAAAATTAAACAGATAAAACGAACACAACCAACCATTTATTTAATGGGTTATATCGCCCAACTTGTATAACATATATAACTTGAAAATTGAGATATTCTTACAAAAATTAATTGAAATATTATATCTACAAAACCAAATTAAGACCATAACTGCAAATTCATTAATAAAAGTTCATATGTTCTTTAACATTCAAGCGCACTATCAAATAATCCTAAATAAGATTTTTAATACAATACAAAGTTCATGTTAGCAAATAAGCACAAGATTTCAACTTAAATAACAACAAAATTTCAATAATTATCATCTAAATTGTAAAATTAGATGAAGAAGGGCAAGAAGAATTTTTCAATTCCAAGGACTCCAAGTTAATCCATGATATCTTTTATAAATTCCTCTAACTCCAAGTTCTTTGCATCTACAAGGCAAAAAAGAAATAATTAATTAGTTAAACATAAATTTTTAAAATGATTGACTTAATATTAGATTATACTTTGATCACCAAATAGCCAATGCCTACTACATACCAAAGCTTCCACCATATCCGGCTTAAGTGCACTTCTATATTGATCAAGCACTCTTCCACTATTGCTGAATGCACTTTCTGAAGTTACTGTGGTCACAGGATTAGCTAGAAGGTCACGAGTCATGGCTGTAATTGAGGATACCTATACTAGTTTCCTTTCCAATATGATAACACATCTAATTTAAGCCTTTGATCCATTCTTGGTTCATCAAGATAAAGTTCTAGCTCACTCTTTTGAGAAACAATATCATCATTCTCAAAAGAGTCAAACTCCTATAAAAACAAAAAAAAAATGACACAAAATTTAGTTATTTGAATATGAATACATGAAAGAACTTAAGAAATATAATATTTTTCAGTCCTGAATAAAATTTAAAATTTGAAATGCTGAATAAATAAATAAATAAATAAATAATACTATTTCAGATCTGAATGAAAAGAAAGAAGAATAGTACCTTTAATACATCTTTAGCCGAAAAAGATTCCACTGCATCAACCTCCATTGTTTGCATGGATTTACTCCCAGAAGCTCTAATGCTTGTGTCACAACCACTTAAATTTCCAACATTAACATACTCAAAACACAAAGGAAATAAGTCATTTTTCACTTTCATTGCCTCAACTAATCCCTCATCACCATACAGCTTCTGATAACACTACCCAACAAAATGCAACTTGTACATAGGATCTAAAATCACAGCAATAGCCAATATTCTGCTATATTCAGACCAATATTTCTGAAATTTCCCAAACATCAATTCTGCCATTGATTTCATATACACATCTTCATTACACATGCTTTCTTTCAAAGTTAAATGCGCAGTAAACACTAGAGGAAAAAACAGATTTGATGTTGGATATTTGATGCCAGAAAACAAACATGTAATGTCATAAAAAAACTTGCAAAAACTTACAAATCTTTTGTACCTTAGCCCACTCATCAAAGGATGGACAATGCTTAAAATTAGATCACTCATTTGAAGATGCATAAAAGCATTTTGGTAATATAAAGCACTATCCAACATCAAATATGTTGAATTTCACCTAGTAGGCACATATTGTATAAGACTTTTTTTTAATCTAAGCCACAAAAACCAACACACTCCACAAATTTAATTTTTCTTGCTTGAGATCCCTTCACATACTTAATACTCTCTAATTTTTACAATCAAATCATCAGCCTCTTTTAAGCCATCTTGAACTATCAAGTTCAAAACATGAGTAGAGCATTTCATATCTCCTCCATTTAAAAGTCCCCATTTTGCAATCCAAAGATTTTTTAACATATCAGCACACACATTGTTGGCAATTGCATCATCCAAAGTAACAGAAAATATTCTAGTATCAATTTGCCAACCACATAAGTTATGAATTTTTTTTCACACAAAACTACCCTACTATGAGAAGGGGGCATATAACAAAAATTCAATATTCTTTTTTGCAATTGTCAATCTTTGTCAATGAAGTGCCCGATTAAGCAAATATATCCATCAGTAGTCACAAAAGACCAAGAATCAGAAGTTAAGCATATCCTACCCAATGTAGACACTAATATAGATTTTACCTTAACCTTCTCCATTTTAAAAATCTTTACACAATCTTACCTACATGTATTCCTTGATATGATATGCAAATTAAGGCTTAAATAACACAATAAATTTGTTAATCCCTACCCACTCAACAAACTGAAATGGCAAATCATGCATGATAACAATACTAGCAATCAATTCTCTAAACTCATCAGCATCAAATTTCACATAATTCACAATACACTCATCACTTTGAGATATTAAAGTCTGAGCTATATCTCTAGTATCTCTTCTAGGCAACCAGGTATATGACGTTTCATGTTACCTGTCCCATACTGTTGTCTGTTATATATATCTTGCCACAAGCCTTGTACCTTGCACTCTTGCACTTTTTTTCTTATTCTTTCTTTCAACCAGCTCAAAGTACTTCCATACAGCTAAAGATAATTTTCTAATCCTTTTTGTCTTCTTTCTTTCCACTCCAGCTGTAACATCTTATAACTCCACAATCTCATTTTAAACTTTAATAGAATTTGTTCTACTAATGCTAGCCATCTGCCCAAAAAATAAAATAAAAAATGAATCAAATCAAGCAAAATAGAGGAAGTTAAAGCTAAGAAACTTGTTCTCATAAGAAAAAAAAGGAAAAAGAAAAAGAAAAGCAAAAATACATTTACTGTTTGTTATTTACATTCAAGTTGTTGCATGTGCGATAAGAGTACAATAAATTTGTACACAAATCACCTCAAATTTCAGAATGTGATCAGAAAATTAAGCACAAAAGATAGCGTACAAAAACGAGGCTGCACACGCACTGTAATTGAAGCCAAGATTTTTTTTTTCCTTATCTTAATCCTCTTAATAAGTCATTTGCCATTAATTAATCCCCACTTTCAAAAACTTACGAATTCCCAGTCAAATATCAACTTTAACAAACAATCCCAGTCTCCTCAACTAAGTCCAACATCCCAATTTCTTTTCAGACCATACTTCATTTGCCCTGACATATAGTAGTATTTTTACATCTATGAGATGAACGTAGATGTAGAGCGCGCTTATGATTTTGGGCGAAGGTGTTCCTTTTTTTTCTTTTCTCTTTGATAGCACAAATAAGGCTCGTCAAACCAGAAATAACAACATAAAATTATAAAAACAAAAGCTCGTGGAGACGTACCCATAAGTGAACTCGATCCAATGGAGGAGAAAGTGAGTGAGTCCAGATCTGACGACTGAAACTGCTCTATAAGGTGGTAACTGAAGATCGAAGCGGCAGATGAGTGAGCGAGGACTGGTTTTCTCGTTGATCTAAAAGACTGGCTAGCTTTAGTTTGTTTGCCCAAAGAAAGAAAAGACTTCAAGAAGCATTGAGAAGAGAATATGAATTAAGGAAGAAGGATGAGTAAGCGACAGAATTTAGAGAAGAACAAGAGCAACAGTAGGGAGGGTTTTCGTTTCTGTTTGAAGAAGAGAAAGAAACATGTTGCGCGTCGGCTTTGATGAAAAAAATTAGGGTTCTAATTTTGTTAAGGCACTCTTTCTTTGTTTCTTTACTATTTTACCCTTAATACTTTATTTGGTTTGTTCTTTTGTGTGGTCTTTTTTTGTCAATTAGATTTTATTTATTTTAATTAAATGACTATATTAAGCCTTAATATTATTATAAATATATAGGTCATAAATGAATTAGGTCGAGTTTGACACTATCCATAAAAATTAAACGAGTCAAAACGGGTGAGTAGATTAGCGCGTTACACGATACGTTTAAATAGTGTCACAAACAGGTTAATCTGTTTACCGATGCGAATCTATTAAAGCTCAACCTTAATACGAAAATTTGACGTGTTATACGTGTCGAGTTAACGTGTCATTATCCATTTTAACACCCCTAATAAAAATAAAAATAAAAATAAAAATTAATATTAATTTTTTATGTAGTTTTTTTTATTATTTTAATTTAATATTCATTAAAGTATTTTATTAATAATTTATTTTTTCCTTTTAAACACCTTTAAATATATTTATTACTCGTTATTCTATTATTAAACAGTAATGAATGACACATTTTATAATTATATTATCTATTTCATTTTTATTAAAAATATTTTATTAATAATTACAAATTAATAATTTATTAGTATATTAAAAGTTTAATTACATATTTATTGAAAATATAAACAGAAATACAACTTGCGCAACACATATGTTCTCAACTAATTATAAAAAAAAAAAAAAGGCATATGTTATAGTTTGCTCTAGCTTTCTTGAATCCATTCTTCATCATTCCTTTTTTTATATTTAATAAAAAAGATTTTTCTTTAATTATATAATTTTATGTTTTATTTAATTTATGTTAAACTTCCATATATCTTCTTTACTGCAATTAATATTAAAGGTGATAATACAACTCAACACACGTTATTATATATCACAAATTTAGAAATTAATTGAAATAAAATTTAAAAATATTATGATTATTGTGAATGAGAACTGTGATGAAGATCAACTTGGTATTTTTAGCTTCTAATAATATTTGTAAGTGATTTCTTTAATTATTAAGATCTTTGAGTTAATAGCCTTTTTTATTATTATTTTATTGAATTGGCCTAAATTTTCAATTATTTGATTAATTTTATAGATAAACTTAATTTATGTGACTATATCTTATGGCAACTTAATTCATGTGAACAGGCTAACTTAATTATTTTCTAGAATAATTTTTAGAAGTAGTTTACACAATTTTATATAAGTAGTTGAAGAATATAGAAATAGTAATAATGTAAATTGAGGAATGTTAGCATTTTATCTTTTTTTTAAAGAATATTTATTCATTCTTTATTAATTAAATTTTATTCACAACACTCTTATGTATCCGTGTTTTTCTCCTTTTTTTGTATAGTTTGATATGATTTATTTTATTTTATTTTTTAATTCAAGTTTTAAGTCTACATTTTTAATAATTTATGTTATGACAAAACTAACTATTTTATAAAAAAAAAAAATAGTTTGAATTTCACATTTAATTTGATATTAATATTTACCTATTAACTTCTTCAATAAATTTTATCATTGTGTTCTTTTTTTTTTTCTTATACTAGCTATTATTATGTTTTTATATATATTATACCATATCATTTAATTTATTAAAAAATATCATTTAATATTTACTATGTAATGATAAAATAAACTAATGCGAACTTCAATATTTAATAGCTTAATACCTATAAATACTATAATGCGAACTCCAACCCTTTAAGACAGTCTTCTTTTTGTTCTTTTCTTGCTATGAACATTCTCAAGACACAAAAGCAAATGACAAAAGCGAAGAAGAAAAACTAGTAACACCTTTTATTGGTACCATGTGCGTTTCTTTCTCCAAAAATCAGACAAATAAATGAAATAAAATATCAACAAAACGTTGAGAAAGCAAATGCTCCAAAGGGCACACCTGCTCCAAAGGGCCTTGGCCTTATCAGGGAGCATACTCAAATAGTTGTAGTAGTAATTCCAGCGTCTACAACTGTTAAGCAAACATAGCAGGATCTGCTGGCAATCTGTTACAATGGTATGCCTCTCATCTTAGGTCTCATCATAATACAAGCTGACCACCTGTCCGAGATAGAGATCAGCAGAGATGTCTCACTTCTTTAGGTTTCAAAACCCACAAGTTGGCAAGTTTTATCTGCTTCAAAGACAATAAAGCGCTTTCAGAAGCTTTCAAACATTATTAGGAACAGAGATATATGATGACGGAAAAGCTAAACCAACTAAAATTTCATCTTCTGATCAATAAGCAATTATTGTTATTGTTATTGTTATTATTATTATTATTATTAGTCTTCTTACAGCTTGAAACCAGCGTGCGTGTGCAAGCACATGAATATCAAACACTTTAAAGCAGACTTATATTTCTGCTTGTCAATATGATCAAGACGCCTGGCATGCATATTGCAAACAAGTAGTTTCTTTTTTGCATGACAATGATCATATCTGAACAGGAGCTTAACAGTAATATGTTGATTAAGAAATGATGAAAAACCCAACAGCACCAACAAAAATTCCCCTTCCCACCACAGGGAGTTTGTTGCACAACAAATCAAGCTTTACATAATTTCTCTCCTAAACTGCAATCTAATTCCCCTTTCTTCATTTGAGCATACTTATATAGCTTCGCGTTGAAAATAACCTGGGGATCCTTATCAATCAAATTCCCACTCTCATTGTAACCATCTTTCAGAAACACAACCCAGTTCATCTCAGTCCCAGCCAGATAAAATGTCCGAGGCTGCTTCTTAAGCATATCATATGTATGCCTAGTCAAGCTAAATTCCTCCTTAAACTCCACAATATGATGTATTGCCGCTCTTTTCTCCAAAGTCAAGCTGAGAAACTCATGCAAAACTCCAACCCTATACTTTTCAGCCTCCAAACTCCAGAGCTCCAACCTTTCCCCATCACTATAAGGCGAAACCAACGGCAACGTGTTCAACAAATTCAACTTCCTCTCGTCCTCCACCTCCAAATCCAAATCCTTGGAATACTTCACCGGAAACTTAAATGCCCTCTTAACCTTATCCTCATTTACTACAAACTCTCTCTCCAACTCACTCACCGCCAAACTTGGTTCCCACTTCACTAATTCCAATATTTTCTTGCCATCACCATCAACCGTAATCCTAAAATAATCAGGGTACTTAACAACCCTATCCCTAAAATCATCAGGAATACCGAACAATAACCTACAATGATGAATCTTACTTAAAGGAATCCGCTTGCTATTCGACATCATCAACAGTTTCCTCACCTTATTTACCCTATCGCTCTCCATAGAATCCATAATCAATTTTTCCTCCTCGAGCAAGTCCTCCATGAGATCCGAGAACCCGACCCACATTTTGTTGTCAGTGTGGCGATAAATTTGAAAGAGGAGTGGGTGGCGGTGGAGAAATTTTGTGACTTTGCGGCCGCGAGAGAAGCCGAGCTCCCTGTAGAGCTTGCCGGCGTCGTCGAGGCGGAGAACGTGGTAGGGCTGTTGAGAAAGGAATTGTTTTGATCTGGTGAGGAAGCGGAAGTAAGAGTCGCGCTCGACTAGGGATTCGAAATGTGCGATTCGGGTTGATATGTGCTGGACGGGTTTGATTCGTGGGGATTCGAGTTTTTTGCGCTTTTTCTTGAATTTTTTGGGAGTTTTGGTTACGAGGAACGAAGTGGAGAATGTGTTAGGGTTAGGGTTTTGGAAGAGAGAGGGAATTAGTTTTTTCGGATTGGTGATTCGGGAGAGGAAGAGGCGCCAAGCCATGGAAATCTGGATTTGGAGATCAATTAGAGACAATTTAATTTCCGTGTTCCTTTCGTAGTGCCAGGATGATACGATGTCGTTTTTGTAATAGTGAGGTTTTTGGAAAAAGAGAGTCGCAAAAACTTCCGACCTGCCGGATTCGAACCAGCGACCTAAGGATAGCTTATAGGCTATTACCCCACTACAGTCCTCCGCTCTGCCAACTGAGCTAAGGTCGGTTGGCGAGCTTTTGGTTCCTTTAAAAAATTTAGACAAAATTTTAATTAAATTTTTTTTTACAGATACAATATTGAATAAGAATAACTTGGTCATGAATGATGATTTTAATGAACCAAGAAATGCTGCCAAAAAAAAAAAATATCACAGTTTTGTCTTGCTTGTTCCTAACTTGCTCCGCTGGACAACTTTGTTTTTTTCTTGAACAGGTCTTCTGGTCCAGTGCGGTACCCAAACAGGGTTAAATGTGTATGAGGGATCATTTGTCGGCAGCCCAATTCCTAGTACGACTTAGCTGGACCATGATTGGGTGAAACCACAGCATTTTTGCTCTAACAACGACAACAAAACCTATCATAGCAAGTACCAAAGGTGGAACCCAGATGGCTAGTTCGTTTATTACTCTTCAAGTGGATCCAACTCCAGTCCTGGCGTTGCTGCTGTTTTCAAGGGCATTCTTCTGCAACAGAATGTTGTAGGCCATATATAATAAATTCCAATGGTGGCACCTTCAAATCCAAAAAAGGGCACGCGTGAAAATTTTTGGATTCAACAGAAGGACAAGCAGCAGGAACTGTAGTTTCCATTGAATGCTGTGTTGAAGGCACAACTTTCAATCCAGTGAAATCATTAGGAAAGAAAACAAGACGAGGACAAAGTGAAGGAGAAATAAATGGAGAAAGAAATATTTGTCCCAGTAAATGAACTGCCAAGAATTTTTTATATACTACATCAAATAAGACTTGCTTATTCTGTAATCATTTTCACAAATCTCAATCATGTGTTTGTATAGTTGTAATATGACATTGCATAGAAAATGGATAATGAAATCTCATCCTGTACTTCTTTCTTTGCTCGGCATCTCAACTGAGTAATTACATGGCCCTACATAAGCCTTACGGCTTAGCAGGAGTCGTGGTTGGATCCACCAAAAGTTCATTTACTTCCTCTCCTCCGTTTTCTGGTTTCTTCTTTCTGTTCAAAATTTGTTTGATTTCTCCTTTTTATGATAGAGATTTTTATGATCACTAATTAACATTGCAAAATGAATATGAATAGTATGATCTAATTTCTCTTGCTCCCCTTGAGAGCCCATAATCAGCTTGCTTGCCTCTTCAAGAAAGGTTTCTGGCAGATGAGGAGCCTCTCATCACTGTTACTTTCAATTTCAACAACCCGTGCATCCCACTTCAGTCGTGCAGTTAGAGCTCTTGCTGATTCAATAAGCGGAGCTGTATCGCGTATTATCACCCAACCCTGCATCAATCATAAACATTAATAAAGCCAAAAGAAAAAGCCCTCTTTACCATGTGAACAAATGGTAGTAAGATCATCATTGATCTATAGCATTCAAATAAATTAATTCACTATCAGCAACTTCATTTATAAGATGATATTGACCAGAGCGGAGCTGCATCATGTATTACAACCATGCTGGACAAATCACTCTCGACATAAATGTTCATGTTTGCAAAAAAGGCAAGATCAAGCATGAAATAACAGCCTTCTAACAATGTAGGGTATGAGTATTAGTGGCAATCATTTAAATCTGATACTAAAATATATAAATCTATCCACATAATACAAGAGACATTTAAATTAATGATGCAACTCCACAATGCCTGTATAACAGAGTTTGTGATTTGGCAAAATTAAGGAGTACTGAATATTCTTGTCAAGTTAAATTGATGATATTCTTCCCCACCCTTAGCCAGAAAATTTGACTTCTTAGATAGCCAAAGATAAGAAAGTTGGGTACCTCTGGGCGAAGCACTCGATCAACCTCAGTGAATATGTCCAGCATGCTGCACCTATGCTGTTGACCAGTTTCAAGGGATAGAAGTCCTGCTGCATGCACTAAATCATAAGTTCTAGGGTATGTTGGGAATGCTTCACACCTGACATGAAAAATATTCATCTAATCAATAAATACTTAAGATAATAAAAACATAAATTATTTATAATGATTAGATATCAGTACACAGATTCTAAAGGAACCAAAATAATCTAATCAGGGACCTATCCTTGACATCTTCATCAACAGATGACACAAAAAACTTACTCCAACTTTCTAGTTGCAAAACTAAGATATGCTTGTTTAAAAAAAAAAAAAAAAACCCTAAGATATACTAAACCTTACGTTTTTCCTACAATTCAAGTGTTAACATGTCCATCAGAAAACATTGCTTCAAAAACTTGCACTGGGAACTTCTCCAGTTACATATGCATAATACTTTTTGATTGACTTCAGAGAGGAAAACTATTAAAATGCTGTTACTAAGCTGCACTTGAACAATAGATTTGGTCAGTGGAACACCATTAACTGAAATATAACACAACACTTTCATGATGACATGTAGCCAGCCTAGTTCATCTGAAGTGGAAGCAGAAGGCCTTCTGGGTTCCAATGGCACATATTGTTTCTGTGTTCGGTTCTGGATAATCCACTCAGAAGAAGAGGTCCAGAAAAGTCATTCTTGAAGAGGTGGTGTGGAAGAAGGAAGAAAACAAACAAAACCGGGAAATTTGGTTGGTGATATAACACTTCTACGTCTTTCAAACGTAAAGTATTTTTGCTTTTTCTTTTTATTTCATTTTCTATTTGTAACCAAATACAATGAACCAATACTAAGAATTTAACTTTATTTTGCATATGCTTTGACGATCAACAAATCTCAAGTGCCTCCGATAATTTAAATTTCCAATCCCAGGTAGAACAAGAATATTAATAAAGCGAGTATAAGTTATCAAAAAGATGGCAAATAGATGGTAGAATTACCAATCATGCAATACACCAACAAAGCCCCTATCGAGAATCATTGTTAGGTAGTTAGGCCCACTTGTTGGCACCACATTCATTACCCAGACGGACTTCCCAGATTCCAACAGTGCAGAATTAAAACCACCAAAATGAGAATTCATGTCTAGGACATTTCTGAACATGTTATAAGGTGGAGAAGGATCCTCATCACCAGGTCTCTTCGGATGATCAGAGAATATTAATGGTGACAGAACCGACCAATAATTTCTGACTGCTGTTCTCCAGCTTTCTGAGCCCTCCATGAACTCTTCTGGATGCAGACCTGATAAAATACAAAAGAGTCAAATATAAAACACAAGGTAAATAGAAGAGAAGAACACAAGATGCAGTGCAATGGATATTAAAGATGTTCATAGTCTCTGGACACCAAAGTTTACCTAGTATGATGCAGTTCTAAAGTAAATGGGAGGTAACAATTACCATATATCGCAAGCTCACTCTTGTTCAAGTAAGATCTTAAAGGCCAAGTTTTCCTATCTTCTATAGGAATCCACCGGCGACTCTGTGTTCCTGCTATGCATGCTTGAAGTGGTCGATAGTAAGGAGATTCAACATCATGGCCTTTACTGCAGATAGAAGGACCTGAACCAGACTTCCTGGAAATATAAAACGTGCGCCTTAAATTAGGACCATATCTAGACTCTAGTTCTATGAACTGAAGAATGTATTTACACAGACATTCTTATGCACATCATAGCAACATCACATGAGGTGTATTTCTCATGCTGATTCTTCACTTTATATGCACCTTCATGAACTGAAGACTCTATTAACACACACATGCTTATGCATCTCCATTAAACATTATGTAAGGTGTATTTCTTATGCCGATTCTTCACCTTCTAACACATATCCAATTACGTCCGGGGTATATAGTCCTCTGACATTAGCAAAAACACATTTCAAAATTAATGTACTTATTCTCAATTTGGGTACATATCTGACACCCTTACCCAAATCCAAGCAATAAATGATGATGCAAATATTAAACAAAATCATCTTGGAAGTTGCCTTACCTGGAACTATAGCAATTCCTTTTAGTAGTCTTTTTCCATACAACAGTTTCATCTTGTTGAGACAACATCTCCCAACAGATATTTTCAGCAAAACCTCTAAAAATGTCCCACCTTTTCAGATTCTCTTTGTCACGAGCATTTGTAAGAGGTGAAGTCCAGACAAAGTATCCACCAGGCTTCAATACTCTATCAACTTCAATCAAGAAAATACCATCTGCACCAATGTAAATACTAAATTAGTAGACATTACAAACTATTTAAAAAATCCCTGCATGATACAAAGTACTAACTTGTGAATTCCAAACTCAAGACCCATTACACTCAGATTCTCCCAGTTTTGGTGATCATTGACAACAGTAAGTTAAAGCAATGAATAATTCAGTGGGCAGATAAGTAGTTTCTAATTCTACAATTGAACCATGGGCTTCAAAAAGGATCATTAAAAGGAAAAATTATGAGAAACAAGGTTTGCTTTAGTTATCATTCAGACGGATGCTCAACTACAATCAAAACCACCAACCAAATCAACATATTATTGATCATAGGAGAATTAATACAACTGAATTATCAAAATAAAACCTTACCAAAATTTGGATAATTGGCAAAAGTAAGTATTTTAAGTCTCTTGCAAAATATACAAGAATGAAGGAAATAGCAAATTTGTGGTACAAGTGCCTTCAATAGATATATATGTTATGGATACATCGGCAAGATTAGATCATAAGATGGAAAAAAAGGGATGAACAACTGCATGGCTAATTACATTTATTGTCATTTCAAAGACATGCTAACTCAATGGTAATGGGAAAAATAGACTCAGATAGGCATTCAATAGACATGCTAGCCAAGTTTCATAAAATTTCCAGCGCAATGCGTAGTCAAAATGAAAGAATAAAAGATAGCTTTCTTGGTTTACATTTAATTCCCCATGATTTGATACTGGTAAGTTCTTCAGTCCATGTCAGCTGTTATTTATGAGAAATGTAGTGCAAGAAGAGACAGAAAGGGAAAAAGAATTTAACAGAATGAAAAAAACACATAGGAATTTGACAAACACTCACTTTTCACATGCATCCCTTATCAGCCAATTAACTTCAAATCAGTACCTTTTTGGTCCCAATCAATGCCGCACCGTGCACAATGCAACATATCAAAGGAAAGTGAGGGATATGGCAGCTGTTTTGAAATAAAAGAACCAATCATTGCAGGAAGACCTCTTTCAAGAGTAAGTTGAACTTGACTGCCAGAAGCTTCATAGTTTGCAATGCACATTGTTAAAAGCTGTTTTGGAAAGAGATGTGCTCCAAAGCTGCCATAACCACATCCTATGTCCAAAATGGTTCTTACCTACAAAAATTAGGAAATGAAAACAAGTTAAGATGAAACCACTTCACATCCTAAATACAACATTACCAGTGCAAGTAGGCACTGCAACAAATATGCACAGTTGCTTGCAATACACGAATAAACAAAAGTTTATGCCAGTATGAAGCAACCTAGCATAATATGGTGCTCGTTTGCATCCAAACAATGATGAAGTATTTCAAACATTAACTGCCACAGGCAGAGTTGAAACACGGGAACCATATTTTGAGGCATTTTATCGCCTCACCCAATTACAGCTGCAGAATTTGCATTCACTCTTAATATCCACTTACACCAGCTTGTATCAAGCTAGATTCATTTCTCAGTCCAATCATTTCTGCAATTTGATGTGAGTAATCTTCAACACCATCAAACATAGAAGCTGAACGAAAGGAAATCTGCTCTTCATCCAACATCATCATCCTGGAACCAAAATAAAAAGGAGAATGAATAAACAGTTGGAAAATAGAAGCTCAATTAATTAGAGTTTGTTAGTGGGACAATTTCTGCTCACCTCTTGGTCAGACTACCAGAGGAAAGCACCTCCTGTGCAGTAATTTTAACATTTGAAACCCAAATGACATCCTTTCCAGTCGGCCACTGAAGAGGAATCCTATAATTTACTGGTGGAGGTACTACACAACTTTGCATAGATCCTTGCTCGCAATGACGGTCATTCTCAATACCATCAGAGTAACCCAAAGCAAGGTTCTCTGAAACATTGAAGCAAGGAACATAATTTTCAGACTCCTCAGGACACAATTCAACTTCCTTCAACCTCGAGGAACCAAGAGACAACTCGCCAATATCCCATAGGTCTGAAACAAGTTGCTCCTGAAGTCGCCTGTAATTGTGGATTATCTGACCTCTTGATGAGGTTGTAATCGATATAGTCCACCAGAAAGATCCCATAAGAGCAAAAACTAAAATTACAGCCAAGCTCAACTGCAAAAGTAGCAGTGTGAACTTGTGCCTGCTTCTAGGAGTTCCAATGTTGAATGGATCAGATGCAAAGCCATTTTCAGCACTCCCATATTTAGAAGGAGAATTATGATCAGGAAAATATAGCGGAAAAGGAAACCTCAGGGCTGAATAACTTTGATCCGAGGAACGATTCTTATCCAAATCTTCTTTGTCTGTTTTAACTTTCATTTGGGACTCCCATAAATTTTGGCTGTTGCCTGAGATCCGCATCCCTGATATGCCTCGATGCAGAGGCCTAGACATTTCCTAACCTGGAAATGGAAACCCTCTGCAACAAAATAAAAATGCAAACTTTTACATATGACAAGAAAAACCCAGCAAGTTCTTTAGTCTATATCAGTCAACAAAACAGAAGAACTGCACAAAATTTTAGGACCCAGGAAGCAATGTTCTTTAACCCTACTCAAATCAGCAGCTAAAGCTAAAACATCATTATCTTTAAAAAAAAAAAAAAAAAGAGCTAAAGCTAAAGCTAAATGGATTGAGCTGAAACAAAAGAAAGAACCAAATATTATATTAATTATCAATTCCCAACTAATATGATGCTAGATCCATAACCCACCAAAAATAGAGTCTGTGATTTACGAAACCCAAAAAAAGAAATGCATATATTTTAAATATTAAGAATTAATCTTTCTAAGCAATTCTAAAACTAAACCCATAAAAGGAGGAGAAAGGAAGAGAGGAAATTTTCTTCAACAATAATAGTAGCATAAAAAGAAAATTAGAATCAATATCAGTCGGACAGGTCCTTAAACTGGAAGAAGCACGTGCTGGGATATAAATTAAAGTGAAATTCCAGTTAAAATTGAGAAGCAACAGAAAAAAGAGAGGAACAAAATCACTCGAAATCTAATCAAAAGATAAGCAAAAAAAGACTACCTTGTAGTGGGCAAAACAACAGAAAATGCGAAAGAAGTAATGATGAGAGTGCGCAAAAAGAATCACCGAAAACTAGCAGAATGGTTTTCCTCTTTTAAACCGGCAAACAGAAGCATAAGCAGCTTTGTTTTCTTGCTACAGCAGATGTTTGTTCATTCACTTCGAAACCCAAATTACCACTCTTTTCTGCACTCTTCAAAGTAAAACCTTCTGTATGAATGCAATCAGGGCAGAAAGCTCTCGTGAAAACTGAAAGCAATGGTTTTTATATAGTAGTAATAGAGAAAGGTAATACGTTAGCAGTACGCGCCTTTCCCCACCTTTATTTTGCTGTTCCTCTCTCTCTCTGTCTCATTCGGTCGGTTAGCAGTCTCAAGTTTCGGCTTATAGGAAAGCTTTATTTATTAAGAGTATCAACTTACCTTAGCTGCTTTGGACTCTCTACTTATTTTTTACTCTCTCTCCCTCTCTTTTAATTATTTGTTATGGCTTCTTTTATTTACTCGGATGTTTATGGCATGACTTCTTTTAATCGCCGCTATCTTTACTTTTTTAAAAAAAAATTTATTATTAGACTTACTTTCTAATATTTTATTATTTTTATCATTTATTAAAATAATAATTTGAAATTATATTTAATATTAATTATCATTTTATAGCACACATATATAATATTTTATTATTTTATATTTATAAAATATTATTAGAGTAATTTTATTAAACTAACACCTCCATATCAGGATAAGTCTAATATTTTCATTCAAAACCACATTTTTTTATTATCAAGTTTAAGTTTTCATCTGATTATTGTTATACATATCACTTTTAATTAAGATAATTTCCTAAAATATTATTTTACTCCTTCAACTAAGAATTTTTTTTTATTGATATTTTAACCTTGTAAATTTAAAGAAATAAATTTAGTAGCTTATATTATACCACTTACGGCAATTAAAAAAAAAAAATTATGCTCGCAGGAAACAAATGGAATTTATTATGGAAGTGTGTGTAGTAGATCTGATCTCAGGACACAGAGAGAGACACTGTAGACATATTTATGTAAAATTTTTTTTTTTTTTTTTGGGTCGTGCCGTGCGTGTGCGTGATTACATTTGACTTGCGCCGGAATTGCCGGACGCTGACCTTTTTCGTATAATTTTTTTTATCTGAAATTTCTTTCATATGGTTGTAAAATCATCAATCACGAAAAAAATAAATAAATTCAGTCATTTCTTGCTTCAAATTCAATATCATGTGGATGATTCTTCTAAGCAACGCATTCAATTCATAGAAATATGAAAAAATTAAATAATATTAAAGAAAGTGTGCTTATCACTGGTTAATTTAATTAATATGATTTATTTTTATAGTTAGTTAATTTATTTTTAAATTTATATAAAAATACTATACTATCATAAAATCTTGCCACTATTTTATACTGCAATTTATATAGGTAATGAAATTTTTAGTCTTATGTTCTAAAAAAATTCAATGCTAAGTAGTGGCTTTCTTCATTACTTATTTTCTTACATTCATTTATTATGCCGTATATTATGTGAGTGAATAGTTGGTTCATAATAAAATAAATTGCATGAAAGTGAAAATTAATTGCACAAATTAAAGATTTTGATGTCCACATTCTAAAGGTAAATTTTGGAATGTATGCATTTAATTAAATTTGTGATATTGCATTTATTGAAAATTTTGATATTGATTGACAGTTTCAATTATTTGCATTTTTTTGAAATTTCTTACATTTTTCAATAAATATAAATAATTGAAATCATTAATATAATTTATTTATACTTTTTTTTAAAATTTTCTTACATTTTTTGAAACTTTTTGCACGTTAAAATAAGTGTAAAAAATTTCAAAAAAGTACAAATAATTGAAGTTTTGATTGATAAGTAAATTAATTGGATAATATTTGAACAATAATGTATAAAATGTAATTTATCATAATTTTTTGAAGTGAAATATTAGCAATATTTATTTATTAATATTCTCTTAAATATCATTAGTTAATTTAAGTTCAAATTATTTTAAAATTTTAAAGATTAATAATTAAAATATGTATATTTAAATTTTATTGATTTGTTTAATATAATAAATAAATAATTTTTAAAACTTAAACACAATATGACCAATTAAATATAAATATCGAAAAATATAAATGAGTAACTATTACTATATATTCATCTATTTTTCTTTTAATGTAATGATGGCATCGAGTCGAGGATTGATGTGTTTCTCCATGGTCATATCATAGAGGTAGCAGTCACCAAACAGATTTTCAATACTGTAATCATTTCAGATTCTGAGTCAAAATTTGTGGTATGCTCCAAATTGCAAAAAGACACTATTAGTGCCACTAACTAATTTTAAATTTCTAATTCGTCATAACAAAACCAATGATAATTATAGCATCCAATGATCATACATTAAGAAATTTTATAATTACATTAAAAAAATTATCATTTTCAATTAACTAGTTATTTTTCAAGTAAATTATTCAAAATTTATGATAAGGATGTTTTTAGATTAACTCATTGGCGATTTTAAAGTGTAATTCTTGAATCAACCTGATGAATTCAAAAAATATTATTATTTATAAATGTTATATCTGAAAAGTTATGAGATATTTGGATTTAATAAAAAAAAAACTTTGTTTAATCATTTACCCATAAGTTATTCAATGCCCTTTTTAAGAATATGAGAAGGAGGATCAGAAAAATAGGAAAGCATTGAAAATTTTTTCCTTATTGGTATCCTTTTGCTGAGGATAGAGAGAATCCATTGCCAAATGGAGAAATCTGTCTGTTCTTGGGTTCTTTTCAATCATAACCAAAACCAAACCGAGTGGTCCTAACCACATACATGACCTTGTTTGTATTAGGTAATATCCCAATTCACTATCAACTGTTTTTTTTTTTTTTTTTTTTCCCTTTGTGTTCTATATTCCACTCTAGAATTCCATTTTACTGTCCTGTTCTTAATCCAAACTCACTGATTTTTCTTGTAAAGAGTAAATATGCTGGTTAAAAACTAGATTCAATAAAGAAATCAGAGCACAAATTAATTATTTCATGGTGGGATCAAAAAGATCCAAAGATTTCATTTCATTAAAGAATTAGTTACAGAATGATGCAATTAAAGATTTTCATTTTAATGTCACGCCATAGTCATTTTATAATGGAGGAACACATCACATGGCATTGATGAAAGTGTTTAACCAATAATCCATAAAATTGTTAAAAATTTTCCTTCAGTGGGTCCATCCACTGGAGGACCGACTCAGTGACGTGTTACGTGTCTTTTGGGCCGGTTCTAACTACTATGTGTCACACGGGATTCTGCCTCCTCGTTGTCGTTATTGCCACGGTGGTTGTATTAACTCACGAGATAGATCGAATTTTGGGTCCCGCCCTGAGGAGGTGGCTAGTTGGATGCTGAGCTGGACAAAAATTTTGTTCACGGGAATTTTTTGGGCTAGTGTACGATTTAGACTGACTTTACATTTTAACATTTATTAGATTAATTAAATTAAAAATTAAATTATTATTTAATTTAATTAGTACTAAATTGATTTTTAATTATCATAAAAATATTTTTTTATTTTTTAAGTTTTAAAATTATTTTAATAATATTTTTTAAAAAAATTATTTATTATTAAATTAATTGAATCAATCAACTTCAGTAATTTATAGAAGAATTTGATTTTAAAAATATTGTATGAACATAAAATTGATTTTTCTATACTTAATGTATTATATTAAATTAATTAAAAAAGTTTATATTAATTAAAAAAGAGCATGCATATTTATATAAATAAAAAAATAAACATTTCACATATCATTGGACTGTTAACTTAACATATAAAGACACTTACATCGAATGTAGCCAGTGTTTTCCTATGTGAGTGCGTGGCAGGCAAAATAACACATCATGTTGATATTTTCTTCTCTATATTTGCTAGCGGTGGTTGGATTTTTCTTTTATTCTTGGGCTTGAATTTTGGATTTGAATTCTTTAAGTTGACTGCTTTTGGAATTTATGGCACATTTACATTTGTGCAATTAGTTTTGCACAAAAATGTTTAAACTAAATCTTGTTTCAATTTAAATAATAAACATTAATAAAAGTCGACTCAAATAGAAAAATGCTGCGCTTATTTACTATGATATCATGTTCGAATTTATGAAAAAATTATAAAATATTTTTTATAATTTTATTAAATTAAGTATAAATAAATTAACTTAAATTAAAAAAGAAAACTCAATAAACTTTTATTATATAAAAATATAAAAACTCACATAATAAGCAATTATATTATATATGGTATCACAATCAAGCTGCACTATCATGAGTGATCACTTTTCTAATGTCTAGCCTTCCATTCATACTTAATGATTTGGGTCACAAAACATACTTATAGAGTAAGGTTAATTGATTAAAAAAAAATTATGTTTTGTACAATAATTAAGTTAGCAACTCGATAGTGAGGTTATTATTACACGGTAAAAACTCGAAACTTAAAAATTTAATCAAATAAATGTGATAGAAAAATAATAATTTTCAAAAAATATAATAATTGAATATATATATATATATATATATATATATATATATATATATATATATATATAAAGTAATTTAAAAAAAAA
>CATIWR010341584.1:0-33052 GCA_949677035.1 Omphalea diandra
TATATATATATATATATATATATATATATATATATATATATATATATATATATATTTAAGGGGAGAGCTCAACAACAAGATTAAGCAATTGGAAGGTCTACAAGAGGTAAGCATAAGTTTAGTATGAATGTGTTTGAGAGTAAGACAATGATTTGTGTATTTAACATGTGTGATTGACAATCGACTTATAAATCATGAATGTAACTCTAGAAATAGATGACTCTAAATTTAAATAACTTAGAGTTAGCCTTTGAGAGCTTCTATGAGGCTTAAGGAAAACGAGAACCGCATAGTTGTTATTTTAATATATGCACAGTTATGTATGAATGACTTGAAATACTTGAATTGGTTATGATTGCAAATTACGTGAATATGAGGTGTTATGTCACTCAATCATAGAAATGCTTTCTGAATAGAAATGTGAAGTTAACATGATGTTGATGCACCAAAATTTAACGTAATGCATTGGCTAAATAAAGAGTTGTGACTATGTAGATAGCTTACAAGTTTCATTCTGATTTACGATCTAACCGTTTTTGTCTACATGTCCTTAACATATTATATATATATATGACCCCTAGGATTTTTGATTTATTTGTCATTATCCAGTGTCTGTTCTGTTTATGGAATTTATGTGGTGAGATTATATGATTCAGTCACAACATTAAAAAAAGTTAAAAAAAGTAAATAGACTCACGTTTATCATAAGCCTTAATATTAATGAGTTTGCATGTGTAAATGCTTATTTTCAATGTTTCTAGATTGCATACCAAATTATGTTTATTGAGTTGCAACTCACCAAATCACTTTAATTTTTACAAATCTTGAGTTGATAGATCAAAAGCCTCAATCTCACAGTTGTGTAAATGGATTGCAGGTCAACCACATTTTCTCCTAGGATTTTATTTTTTTTTGTGTGTGCACATATGAACACATAGTTATAGTTTTGGGGGAAAAAAAAAAAACTTGTGATGAGTTGAGGCGTAAAATATATGTTATGAAATAGTATTAATTTTCCCCATAGATATCGTATCAAATATTTGAATGTTTATGGAATGATCATGAGTGGCTATGCCACGTATGTAAACAATTTTATTTTCAAAGCTATTTTGATATTTTTCAATTATACTAATATTTAGCTTATGAATGATTTATAATTTTATATGATATGCATTTATTATGAGTATGATTTTAGATGATAGGATGCGACAGTATATATGATATGATATAAAATTTGTATATTTCAAATATAAACTATAAAATTTATATATTTCAATTATTGTTGGTTTAGTTTAATTTAGTTTGTTGTGGTTCAATTTGAATAATAAAAAAATATCTCAATGCGTAGTATTCATTCAGTTGAATTTAATTATTTTTAATTATTACTTTTATAATTACTTTTAATATTGTTATTCTATTCAATTTATTTAGAATGAGTGCTTACTATAATAAGGTGACAAAGATGCTAGTTCCGAGACTTGTCTTAGCTCAAATTTAGTGTTTCAAAACCTAAATAGATCGACTAGTCAACTAATAAAATAAAAAATCGACTATCAAATTGATTTGATTAAGAATCAAAATCAAAATCAAAATCTTTAAAAATGGTCAAAATTGGTTAATCCAATTAAAATTGAAAAAATGAATCAAAATTAATGAGCTAAATAAAATCAATTAAAATTAAAATTATGTCATTTTATAAAAAAGATTAAAATTATATTTTTATTTAAAATTTAATTACTAAAAATATTTTCAATCATTAATTGTATTATACTAATTTTTTTAATTTTAATATTTTTAAATTTACATATTTCATTTTTAAAAAATAATATATTATTAAATTTAAATCAAATGAATTAAAACGATAAAATTAAATTAATCAAAAGCTAGCGAACCGACTAGATCAATTCTCAGTCGGCATTTAAAATTGCTGCTCAAATCACAAGCGAAGGAACATGACAGCCAACTACCCTTGCTCTTCTCTTTCACTTTCTAAAATTGGATCTTATAATTGAACAATCATCTCATGTTATCTAAATCTACACAATTTATCTTATAATAATAATAATAATCATCATCGTTCTCGAGAAAATTTTTTTATTATTAATAACAGTTAAAACGTACTGGAGCAACCGGACATAACTCTCTCTCATTTGTTTTTTAAATTTTTTTTCTTTTTTAGAGACCCTACATAACTCTCATGAGCAAAATAAAATAAAATAATTTAATAACAAAAGTAAAATAAAGAGAAAGAAAAATTATAAGAAAAGGGAAAACCCATTCGTCTCTGATTTTTCTCTCCAGAAACACAGAAACTAGAGAGACGTTGATTTTGACTTGCCCTTTTTCCTAATTTCAATGAGGAACAATCTCTTCCTTTATTAACTCTCTCTCTCTCTGGTTGTGTTGTGTTTAGAAAGGAATGGGTTGTGCTGGATCCTCACCCGCCAAAGCAGACGGTCAGCTCTCACTTTTACTATATTATTTTGCTTTTGTTTGTCTTATTTTACTATGTATTTCTTTCTTTTCATTTTTTTTTTGGGTTTTTTGGTCTCATGGAAAGAAAATAAGCTCAGTGATTTTGAACGTGACTTGCATTATATTTCTTCTGCTTTTTTTTTTAATGGTAATTTGCAATGGGCGTGTTAATTGTTTAATATTTTTATTTTTATTTTTCTTTGGGTTTTGATGAGTTTAATCTAGTGGCTGTAGTTGTGGATTTTTAGATTTTAGTGGCTAATTTGTCAATTTACGCTACCACAGTAGAAGTAGGGTTGAATTAGACTGGGATGCTTTTGTTCTGATATTGGAAAATACTGAGCAAGCAAGTTCTTGATGCTGTCATACATTGAAGAAAACTTATTGTTTCTTGATGAAGTGAATGGAAGTTCTTGATGCTTCTGTAGAAGGTTTTCGGAAACCCACTCAAAATTTTGAAAATCTCATGCCTCATCTGCATAGGGGTAGAGAAAAACAGTTCCAAATTGGTTCATAGAAGATCCATTGTAGAAATTGATGTCAAATTGAAGTATTATGGATGAGTTGTCTGAGTATTCTTGTGCCTCTATCTATGCATGGTCTGCTGGTCTTGGGAATTCGGTATCTATTGGGAACTTCATATGCGTGCCATTTTTGTGTTGAGTATAACACATGTATGTTAGTTGACTTATTAGTTTATATTTCAACATTATGAAGTATTTTTATATCCATAATTCTCTGAGTGTTTGTGTCTTTTCATGTATATGCCCATGATTGTGCACAAGGTTTTACTGTCATGTATCTCCATGCTAACATCTGTATAGATTCTCTGTAATTTTCCTTTTCATTTGTTTTTAGACTCTTTGTGGATCTCTCTCTCTCACTTTTTCTATCTGTGGGGTAGAAGAATCAGTTAGTGCCATTTGATGGTCATTAACGAAAAAGAAAGAAGAGCAGCAATTAGGATTTTTTTTTTTTGAGAGAGGATGTTACATCACCATCTATGTTGTTTTGAAATATATCACTAAATAATCAATTTACAGCTCCAAAATTTAACAGCAATTCTATGAAAATCTTTTTCATTTCTGGATCAATGTAAGTTATGCCATAAGATATTTGGTAGTCTTAATATTATACTGAACGCGCAGAAGGTAATTTTTATTACTTAAGAATGAAGCTAGAAGGTAATTTTTATTACTTAAGAATGAAGCTATCTAATTGACAATTTGAATTATCGCAGGGGCTGTGAAGAAGATCCGGAAGCCAAAACCTTGGAAGCATCCGCAGCCTATAACCAAGTCTCAGCTTTTGCAGATGCGTGATGAGTTCTGGGATACTGCTCCTCACTATGGTGGAAGAAAAGGTAGTGTTCCCTTGAAATGTGTTATCACTACTTACTGACTTGCTAGATGGGCATCAAGGGCTGGCTTGAGTAGTATATTGTTATTACTTTGGTATTTATTTTAGGGTTAAATACTCTGGTCCCCCTGAGTTTTAGCCTATTATATTATTTAGTCCTTCATTTTCGAAAATTATACTAAAATATCATTGCATTTTGCTATTGTTACACTCAGTTACAATTTCTGTTAAAATCATATGAAATGTTCATATTACCCTTTAATTTCATTATAATTTTCAGTTTCTACCAACAATTTAATATCAGGTTCAATCCAAACACAATCAAAATCTCAAATTCAATCTCAATTCACATCCTCAACCGAAAACAATCAAAATGAAAACCCAAAAAATAATCAAAATCAATTAATCAAAAACCAAAAAACAATCAAATTCTAAAAATCAAATCAATTTACACAAAACACAATCGAATCCTATAAATCCTAGAAACCCATCTTCAAAAATCCAGAAATACTCATTCACGACATCAATTTACACAAAATAGAAAAAGATTGTTTGTTAAAAAAAAAAGAAAACCAAATTGTAAATTGAATATTCGCAAAACCATAATTGATCATCAACATCGATCACCAATTTTAAAAGCAAAAATTGAGAAAAGAAAAATGCAACAACGAAACAATTGAGAAAAGAATTGTCCCTTACATTCAACAGCTTCTCCACAGAATCGCTGCCAAAATTGAGAAAAGAAGGATCGCCTCCAATATCCAACGACTTCTCCACAGAATAGAAACAATTTCTGGATTGTTTATCAATTTCTTGATCAATTTCTGGAAACATAGAATCGAAACACAATAGGCCCTCAATATCGATCTCTACAGAATTGAAACACTCACACCTAACATCAAAACACAAACACAATCGCTTTCAAATCAATTTCTCGAAACACAATTTCTTGATCTTTATAAATTTCAATGGCTAAACCAGTGGCCATGTGGTGTTTGTCCTCGCCCCCAACATATAATGTGTAACAACAAATCGAAGCTCGTCTTTGTTGAGAGGGGACGTGAGAGAGAGATCATCAAGGATAAGATCAAGAATTATAGGAATTTTGGATGATTTCACGTGAGAGAGGGATGATTTCTTAGGTTTTCATTTCTTGGCTTTTTTTGATCGGCCATAGATTATAACCCTTTCTGCCGCCTCAAATCTCGATTATTTCTTAGCTATATATCATCATGAGGGCTCAAGGGAAGAACCAGTGGGCTCAAGGGAAATAATCTGTTCCTCTCCCATTCTTTAAGTATCTTGCACCGATACAGATCATGCAATATAATGTTAGTAGAAGTTTCCATCCTACTTTCAGTTCACTCCATTGATTCAACCTCAATTATTAACTGCTTATCATTTGGCTGTGGCGGTAGTAGATGCACCAACAGAGAGAAGCCAGAAAAATAAAAAATGCAGTGCCTATTAAAGCCTTCTAGTACCCTGCTGGATTGTACTAATGCTGTCCCATTAATAGTTTCCTCAGTCAAATACTAATATAAAAATCAGATTTTAATTTATGCAATCAGACACCTGAAAAGAAATGAACTTCAAAATATTTCCATGTCCACTGACTTATTGCTAGTCAAAGGAAAACTTCTGATAACACACGTTCACATCCCATTTTTTCTCATTCTTACCGCTTTTGTCTCAACACATGATCTCTTTCAAGCTTTCCGAAGTTCTCCTTTCCTAACCTTAAAAAAAACTCAGAGCACTAAGATTTCTAATTTTTCTTACTAGTTGAATTCAGCCTTAGTGATATACAAAAAATAAACCTCCAAACACTAGTATCAGCCTTGACTACACAATTTCAACAACAAATGTGCAAACCAGTATCAACCAAATAGACACTAAATTATCTGCGTACTTTATGGCATTGTCTATGGATAAGCCTTACCTTTTGAATTATACCACAACTGGTCATTTGACCCATGTGTTGACTGTGCTGTGGTTTTTATTTATTTACATAATTTGAATATAGAATCTTTATCGTGTTAGAATTTTATATATTGATTCACTATAACATAGCATGTTTTGAATTATTTTTTTTTTTACTATTTAGAAAAGTAATTTCTTTCCCTAATAAGGAATCCGCATTGTACTATATTCATTGTTTTATTTGAGTTAATTTTAATTCGTATTGTTTCTTAAAATAAGGATTCTAAATAGTGCAATAGTTTGAAAAAGCTAACAGAATTTTAATATAGGATCCTTATTATATTAGAAGTTTATATACTGATTCACCATAATATAGTATGGTTTCAATTTTTTTTACTATTTAAAAAGTAATTTTTTTAGTAATGAATTCATATTATATAAAATTGTTAATAATTTTAATTTGTGTTGGATTCTTAAAAATAATGTAATAGTTTAAAAAAAACTAAGAGAAGAAAATAGTTGTTTAACACATGGTAAGAAATTGTCTAACACAATTTATATGACACCATAATGTTCTCCATCTCATCTAAATTTTCCTTTATTTTTAAGGAATCCACAAATTCTGATAGACATTTTTTCTCTTTCAGCAGCAGTGTTTCCTACTTTTTAACTGTATTCACCATTTGCACTGTGCAATTATCATTAGTTTCACCATCTCATCACAAAAACTCTGCAGTTTCACCATCTCATGCACTTGGTTGTTGTATTATCAGGGCAATTTTTTATCTTTTAACTTTTGATAGCACTTTTGGTAAAATATATAAGTTTTTCTAGCATTTTATAGTAGATATTCAGTGGAGGATGTTACAGTAGTGCAAAGAGTCTATAAGCAAAAACAAGATGTCATCATGATTGAGCAAATAGTTTCACGTATGTCAACCTTCATGGAGGCTGAAGTGAATTGATATCCTTGCTCATTATCAGTTAAAAGTTTAGTTTAAATGAGTTAGGTAAAATAGTTGTGCGCTTGGCAGTATGCACAATGTTTAATTATACAAAAATTGAAAATATGAAGGCACTATATGACTAGGAAACTCAGAACTAAACCATTCTGAAAGCAATCACACTTAAAAATAGTTTGCAATCCATATCTGATTTTTAGTATGGCACTATGATGTATGACCACAATCAAAGCAACAAAATAAGGCACTACTTTGTATGATTTTCCCGTGAATCTCCAGTTACAAGGTTTCTAGATATTTTTAAATCTGACTTGTTTATATCTTTGGATATGGAGAGTTTTGATTTTCATTATTTTGTATTTCAAATATCACTCAAAATCTCATTCTAGGTAGGAGAAGACAAGGAAAGTTTTTACATTCAACATACAATTAGCTGCCATCGTCTTCACATTCAGTGCATAAAATAAAGGGTTAAATACGCTGACCCCTTGGGTTTTACTCTATTGTACTATTTAGTCCCCCATTTTCAAAAATTATACTAAAACATCCCTCTATTTTAAGTCCGTTACACTAAATATGACTTCCGTCCATTTTTGAATCAATTCCCATCAATCAAAAAGGTGAAAGTCAATAAATTGCATTTTAAAATTTAAAAATTCCAAAACTACCCTGTGCTTTTCCCATCCTCTTTTTTCTCTTTCAAATTCAAAATTTCAAAATGTTTGGATTATAACTCTTTGTACCTTTTTTCTAATCCGAATTCACCAAAACTCAGCCCCACAAGATCTCCTTCGACAAGAAAATCATTTCAGGTCTTGTTGATGCCTTTCCTTCTAGGAATCAGATTATTTTTGAAAAGATAATCATTAATCATGTTACATACTGAAGCTAAAATATTTTCTTTTTCTTGCTTTTTTTTTTTCCCCACTATCTACTGTTGACAATTCTTTTTTTTTTTTAATTTAATTAGTAGCCACAAGATTCTGAATTCTTTCATGTGTGAGGAACAAGCAGTTAATACCACATTCAGTATCTATATTGATCAATATATAGGCTGAGGATCCCTTTATATTTGGTGGATCATCTATTGCTTGCTTTATATAAAATAAAGATTTTTACTAGTTTAAGGCATCTTATATGTGAAGAAAATTGCAAAAGGCTTAGCAGTTTTTCTTTGCAACAGCAACTGCAATAATAAACAAGAACAACTAAAAATTTATTGGTGGCAACACTAAAATTACTACTACTAATAAGAATAAGATAGTTATGGTGGCTAATTGTTGCCATAGTTTAATCATTTACACAGAATGAGCAATGCCGCTAGAGCTTAAAGACTAGAAGACTCTGTACAGTTTTCATAAGAATGTCACTGCAAATTCAGAAGGAAATTTTGATTTGCTTATCTGCTGTGTAGATTAATGATTACATTGATTAGGGGTGTCATGATTAAAGCAGTTTTAGATGCAGTTTCAGTTTAGGAGAATTGGTCACCCCTGTAGATTAGGTTAGTGAATTAAGAAATTAATTTTTGAAGATAGTTGGATAAAATGGGTTTGTTGACTTTGAGACAACTCTGGTCTTGTCTTCCAATAAAACTGTTCAGCTCCAAAAAAACACTTTCCTTACATTTCAGTGTAAAAATGAGTATGAGAGGAAAACCAATTGCACGTCACTAGTCTTGGACTGATCATGCATGAGGGGAGATCGAATGAGACATTTTTTTTTTTTTTAATTTTAGATATGTAGATGTATCACTACTCTTGGAGTAATATTCAACTTTCAAATGGTTGTAAAACTAATCCCTGGATGGATAGAGAACTTATTTTTTAAGATTTCAGTTAAAGATGAGAATGAGGGAACCAAATTGCAGATCATCTGAAACAAAGGGAAGGTTAGGATAGAAATTGATATTTAACAAAACCCATGTACCTATAGGCTTGAACTGATCATGCACAAGGAGAGATCAAAAGAGACGTCATTAAATCTTGAGATTTAATAGACATAACATAACCACTAATGCTGGAGTGGCATTTGACAAACAAATTATTGTTAAATTAATACTTAGATGGGCATAGAATGTTGTTTATTTGTCAGTTGAATGCTTTTAGCAATACAAATAAATTAACTCCCTGACAAATGAAAATGTGCAAAAGACAGTTCACATTGATAGGGATTTGGGTTGGATAATTGACAAGAACAAGATTTCATTAATTGGCCAACAATAACTGATTGCAATAACAGAAGCCGTTCTATTGTTCCTGTAAGTATCGTAACTGTTGTTAGGGGTTCTGTTTGAACTTGGGTTAACTTGGATGATAGATTTACCATTATTAGAAAAGATCATACTGCTAAATCTCAAATAGACAAGGATAGGACACATTGATGGGAACTGTTCCCGAGTTACATGTTGCCAGAGGCAACTTTCATTCCTCCTGATTGTTACAGTGTGACATCATTAATTGCTTTTCCATCTCAAATTTGTATCACTTTATTATATTAGTTTAATGGAACTGAATTTTTGGTATTTTTTCTTTTTGTGTAAAATAGAATCCAGTTGTTTAGAAATTTGCTTTGAGAATGAAATGAATTACATGTTCTAAAAACGTAGACCGTATGTTCATTTCTTACTATTTTGTTCACAGAGATTTTGTTCAAGCAGAGATGAATTGGGTTTGAATCATCCTGTCAATAATGAATGATATGTTATCTTGGCATTTCTTCGAAAATGTGTATAACATACTTTGAGATTTTTTTTTTCTAAATTTTATTTAGCAGTACTAATATTACTTTTCTGTGTGCCAGAGATTTGGGATGCTCTTCGAGCTGCTGCCGAAGCTGACCTAACCCTTGCACAAGTTATTGTGGACAGTGCTGGTGTCATTGTTCAAAATGCTGATTTAACTATATGCTATGATGAAAGAGGTATTTAATCCTTGTTTAATCTTAGGTATCTAATTTTACGCAAACCTAACATTTCTGACAGATCTCTGAAGTGTGCTAGGTGATCACTTCACCTATAAAATCCAGGCGCTACTGACATGGTGTTATATGTTAGTGTTTTTGACCCCAAGTGTGGGGTTTCTTGTGTTGAAGCACTTTATGTTCTATCCCATTGTATATTTCCTGTTTCCACTGTCATCTTCATGTTTTCAAAATGTTCTTGCAGGTGCGAAATATGAACTGCCCAAGTATGTTTTGAGCGAGCCAACCAACCTAATTCAGGACACTTGAAAAAAGGGAAACCAACTAGCGCCATTGCGCACAGATTGAATGTAAATCATGTACATTAGTTCCTATATACCTTTTATGAAGGCAACCCATTTTATGCCTTTGTATTTACACTTGTACTTTTTCTGTTCTGTAAAATTCTGTTATCAATTGAACAAGTGCATAAAATTTTTTTGGTAGTTTTCGTATAAAGCTGATATAGCCAAAGTTGATTGCTAGCCTAATTGGTGTTGGTGTTGGTCAAATTATTGCATTTCAAATGCCGATTTAATCTTGGGAACTTTATATTATAGCTATAAAACAAGAAACTTTTAGCATTTTGGAATATAGAACATTGTATAAGCTTCAGTATTCTGTTCAAAAACTCAACGGTCCGGTAGTTGAGAATACTGTGTTCCTGATTATATATCCTGCGTAGGGGGTGCAATTGGGTCAAACACTGCCAGCTTCGAGTTTGATCAAATTTTAATTTTTTAACTTCAGTTTGAGTGCATCAAATTTTAATTTTTTAACTTGAGCTCAAGTGCGTTCAAGTATTCGAATACTTGAGTTTGACTTAATCAGATTTATTTAATTATATAATTTTTTGTTATAAATCTTATAAATTGAAATTTGAGTTAGAATAAACTCAATTAGACATATGTTAATTAAACTCGATTGGTAATGTTATAAATATGTCTAAATTCGATTAGTCTCATGAGCTTTTTGAGTCGAGTATTTTAATACATGAATTCATCTTGCTCGATTACTTGAGAAGACTGAGCTCGATTTGATTAATTTTGAGTCGATTTCAAATAGTTTGCAAGTTATCTCGATTTGTTTACACGCCAACCATGCACAATAGTGTATACACCTTTCCTTCTCATTCAAATATACACCTTTCCTTCTCATTCAAATTCTAAAATGGACGTTTGGAAGCGACAAATTATTTTAAGCTTTTTTTTTTTTTTTTGGTTCCAGAATGGAGGTTTAGAAGTGGTAAATTATTTCAAGTTTTTTTTTTTTTTGAAACTGAAAGCAATATCATTCTATTTACAATCAAAATAATTTTAAATTTAAGTCCATAGAAATTATGCAACTCAATTTTGAAGTCCATTTTATTTACCCTCAATCCATTACATTTATTATTATTTTTTTTTGTGACTCATCCATAAAGCTAAATGGATTTGTGGATAGAAATTTTAGAATATTCTGAAAGTGGAAAGTAAATGGCACTTGAAGTGCGGCGGTGCGGGTAAAGAAAGAAACATTTGCAAATGGAAACTTCAAGAAGACTTGATCGCTAAGCCGATGGAGCTCATCGAGTTTGAGAAGTCTATAAATAGAAAAGCCAGGCTCAGGAATCAACATAACAATCAAATTAAGACAATAATCAAATCAAATCAACAGATAATCCAAAATTATAGAAAAATTAATTACTCTATCCTAAAAAGGTAGTCTATTATTTCTTTCTTAGATGTCATAAAATACATGTCTTTTTTTTTTAATTATAATCAAAATTTTAATTTATCCTTATTAATTATTAAACTAATAAAATATATTTATTCTTCACTAAATATCGTTAAGGGTATAAATGAAAAATATATTATAAATTGTGAGTTGATAAAGTACTGAATATAACAATCAAATCAACATAACAATCAAATTAAGACAATAATCAAATCAAATCAACAGATAATCCAAAACTATAGAAAAATTAATTACTTTATTCTAAAAAAGTTATCTATTATTTATTTCTTAGATGTCATAAAATACATGTCTATTTTTTTTAATTATAATCAAAATTTTAATTTGTCCTTATTAATTATTAAACTAATAAAATATATTTATTCTTCACTAAATATCGTTAAAGGTATAAATGAAAAATATATTATAAATTGTGAGTTGATAAAGTATTGAATATAATTTCTTAAACAACGTAAAAAATTGCAGGTGACAATCTTATTGAGATAAAACGGATATAAATATATCAATTCACTTTTTGAAAAACCTTAGTTTTATTTAGTTATGTTAGTTATTCAACATTTAAATTTTTAGCTTATAATTATTCTCTTAGCTTACGAATACTACTTTTTAACTTGTAGTTGCTTAATTAGCAATCAAATTTTTAGCCTTTATGTTTATCATTATTTGCTCCTCAGTTTTATTATTTATTTTTCAAATATTTTAACTTATTTAGTACTAGATCTTTCTTTTAACTCATTTAATTAGTATTATTTTCTTGTACTAGTAGAGCTAAGGACCTAAGATAATCTAGACCCCTGTCGTCCATTCAATTTTTAGAAGTCAAAGTTCATTTACTGCATTTACACATATCACTTGTGTTTTTAGTTTGCTTGGTGATCATGATTGCACATGAAGGGGCAAAATTGGTGTAAACATTTATTTTCACATGCTTGGTGAGACACACCTCATTAAGATATTACCAAAGACATGAAGATAAATGCAAAAAGACATTATTACGTCAGATGAAGAAAAGGATGCCACTATAAAAGTAGGAAATGAAATTCATATTCCTCAAGTGGTGGAACAATTTGAATGTCAACTTGAGAGAAATTCACCTCTTTGACGAATTCAAATTTGAGACGAGGAAGTTCAACAATTCCCAACGGGACCTATTGTTGGAGAAGGTAATGTTCTCATAATTGAGAATGGTGATCTTTTTAAAGTGTGAATGATAGGCACTTGGGAAGAGCAGCAAGATAAATGCCATTAGATGATAACAAAATTCTTCAAGGACAAGTTAGAAGGGACTCAAAGAGTTCATGAAAATGTTTTCCTCACATATGAAATAGTCTTTGACTAAATAACTCAAGATATCACCAAACTTCATTCAATTTACAACCTGAAATTGAAGGAGACACTCTATCTAGGCTTCCTAGACAAGTGGTTAGGAGCTTGGGGAGAATCCACAAAAAATCCTCATGCTGTCAATATTTCCTCATCAATAAAATGAGGAAAGGTTTCAACCTCCTTACTATAAAGAAGAAAATCATAGGCTTGCTAGAGCTTCATAATATGATGGCCACAACAATTGTAGGTATGAGTGAGCACAGTTGAATTCAAGTTGGAGTTCTATAAATTTCGAGATGAAATTGAAGTTTCAAACATTTTTAAAAATGGAGAATCAATACTATCCTAAAATTTATGTTTCTTTGGTTTGGTTTTGTGCAAATCTAGAATGATTTAGTTCGATTTTTTGATTCTTTTATGATTGTTGGTTTAAGTTCAATATTGATTCTAGTATTAAATTATTTCAATTTATTAAAAATTAAACTTTCTATTTATAATATTTATGAACCAAAATAAAAAAAATTACATTTCTCACTTTTAATCATTCAAAGATTAAAATAAATAAGTGATAATTTAATAAATAATAACTAATAATTTATATAGTTTAAGCTAATAACTTACATAGTTCAACAAATAATAACTAATATATTAAATGTTAAAGTGAAACTATTGTTAATGCTTACCACTAATTCACAACTAATACCTAATAAATAATCTAATTATTAGTTATTAAGGTAATAAATATTAATAGTATATATTAATTGTTTGGGTTAACTAGTATTACTAATAATTAAAATACTTATTTAGTTTACACACTCACACACATACCAAGATACAATTTGATTTGATATTTCAGTTTGACAGGGCTGCAATATAATTCAATTTGGTTCTCAGTTCAGATAATATAAAATTTTCAGCATCATCCTAATTAAAAATGTGTTTAATTCAATTCAGATATTTTACTATTTAGATTAGAGTTTTTCAATTTTACTTTTGTCTAATTCGATTATTCAATCTAATTTAAGAATCTTTTAGTCTCGTGCTCATCTTTGATTATAAGGCTATGGCTTCTCAAGATTCCATGGTGCTACAAATGCAACTTTGCCAATTATAAGTTAATGATTTTTTCGAATTCACTTACTAGAACTACCTTCACTTGGTATTCCATGCTCTTAAGAATTTGATCCATACTTGGCAACATATAGAGAGGCAATTTCATACTTAGTTTTATAAAGCTCATTTAGACATTGATATTATAGACTTGTCAAGAGTAAATCAAAGACCTAGAGAAAGTAGTTGACTTATTTATTGTATAATTCAAAGGTTGAGGAATCAATGTAATATATTCTTACCTAAATCAAATATATCTAAATGGTACAGAGATGCCTAGATATTAAGTTGTCAAAGAAACTTCAAGCATGGAATTCTAAGATTTCAATGGATTGACAAATCAAAGTTTTCTAAATATGAGGAAGTATAGAGCGAGAAAAGCTAAATTAGGAAGGCGACTATAGGAACTTATTTCTAAAAGGTGAACTCTCATGACATAGTCATAACTGACATCAATTCTTCTAATTCATGTGTTTGCCCATTATTGGTTAAAAAGACTCCAGAACCTATGGAAAAAATCTCAAGCTAATAATGTTTAGTCATAGTATAATTTTGATGCTTGGAAGATGAAGAAGATTTTTTTATTTCTCTACGAGGAGAAGTTTATCAATATTCCTGCTAATCACATTTTCCTTACCAAAGAATAAATAAATGGCAAGGAATATTGTAAGTATCACAATTCATGGAATCTTTCAACTATTGCTTATTAGAGTTTCAAGAATATAATGTAAGAAAAAAAAGATCCTTAAATTTCCTAAAAAGAAGGAAATGATGCCAATATATGAGTATTCATTCTACCTGTAGCATCCATTAATACTATTTCTTTTGATTTAAGGACAACCTTCAAAGATAAAAAGGGAGTTATTAAGGAAAGTTAAGAGAAGTAGTCTAGTGGTGTTCCACGAAGTTTGATTGCATAAACAAATGTTGATTTAAGTTGAGTAAATAGAAAAGGCTTATTCAATACAATTAAATCCTTAATATGTTAATCCAACCAAACAATTTCATAGTTCCCACAAGGACATGGTGTATTCTCAAAGGAAGTGACTAGACTTGTTGCACCTCCTAAGGTGGACTCTAATTCAAAATGGCATATTGTTCGCCATAAAATTTTTCCATAAGCTCTTACAAAAACATAGAAGTAGAGGTTACAAAGATAGATGGAAATGGTAAATAGGAATGTGGATGTTAAACAACAAGCAAAGATGAATAAAAACAAGTTTAAAAGGAACACCATAAAAGATTTACTTGGCTAGCCATTCAATAAGTTTGACTATATGTTTTTCTATTCTAAACCACCTCATGATAACATATCTTTAAAGTTTGTTGAATTGATAGTTTGTGATGTTGTTGAATTCTTGGTTGATTAAATGCCTATTCCTTTCATGTGTGTGGTAACTATCGTTATATTGCCATATACTTTCCAAAAGTGTGAGGTAAATGATGTTTAGAAAGTAGAAGAATAGACTTAAGAGGAAAGTCATACAAAAGGTAAGAAGTTTAAAGGTTTCTACAATAGAGTGGCTATTTAATGCCCTGAGATAGATAGACCAAAAAGGGTGGTTTTAATAAGTCATATGGGGAGATGACAAGACATTTTAACCCATAGTATATCAAGTCCCATCTTAACGGTAGGCCTACTTTGAGAATTTTTATGGATAATAGTTCAACAACCAATGTTATGTTGTTGAGGACATTGCATAGTCAATTAAGGATTTTATTCACACAAATACTTCTATGACATTGGTAAAGTTATTAAAGCTTTACAAGTTTTGTTAGTAGAGACTCTTATTATTAACAACCTTTTTTATGTTAACTCCATAACTAGTCATCAAGCTTTATTAGGAATGGATTGGATACATTCCAATTTATGTGTTCCATCTTCACCATATCATTTTTTATTATTTTGGAAGGGAAATAAGATTGAAGTGGTACGAGTAAATGGCAAACCATTCCAAACATCCATAAATTCAATTGAGGCTCAACATTAAGATGTTAATTTAGGGCTTATATAGTTTATAGGGAAGAATAAATTTAGTATTCCTAAATCATTTACAACATCATACGAAGATTACTTGAAGAGATCTTGCAAGAAATGTGCGAAGAATATTCTTAAATTATCTATTATTATGCCTTATAGTAGGTTGATAATTGAACTAATCAATGAAGAGGTCATTGATCAAGATCATAAAAGAGGCATATGTGGTAGTTGCATCCATAATCTTAAAAACAAATATAAAACATATTTGGTGATTTTGACAACGTAGAATTTCAAGAAGTTAATGGTGCAAAAGTAATTTCTAGGAAGAGTAAGATCTAGAGGATGACTAAGAAGAAATTCAATTTCAAGATATGGATGTAGCCCCACCAAAATTAGATGACAAAAGGTTAAAGTTCAAGAACTAGTAAAGGAAGTGAATTTGGTGGAGCATCATTTATCAATCAAGAAAGAATATTAATTAGTCAACATCCAAGAAGGGTGTTAAAGGAGGTAGAGTTGAAGGCAAAAAAAGAAATTGATAAGTTAAGGCTAGCTAATTTCATTTGACCCTGCATATATGCTAAACAACTAAAAAATATGGTTCTTGTGAAAAAGAATGGGAAAATATAACATTGTGTAGATTCTAAGGACCTCAATGCCACTACTTCTAAGTATGTCTGTGTCATGCCAATTACTAACACACTAATTGATGCTATAATTAGTTATGAATTATTATCTTTTGTAGATTATTTATCTAGCTCTAATCAATTTATATTGCTAAAGATGACATCCATAATATAGCTTTTAGGTGTCTTAGTTCCATTAGATGCTTTGAATGGGTGGGAAAGCCATTTGGCTTTAAAATATTAGAGTTACTTACTAAAGGTCCATGAATGCCATGTTTTATGACGTGATTAAGTGAAAAATAGAAGTCTACATACATGATATTATGGTTAAGTCTAAAAGAATAGAGGATCATGTGGAGCATCTAAGAAAAACATTTCAAAGGATGTGAGTGTATAGTTTGAATCTTAATCCACTCAAGTGTGCTTTTGGAGTAAAAGCTATAAACTTCCTTTGTTTTTGAGTTCATAAAAAAGGACAAGGAAATTGATAAGAATGAGGCAAAAGTTGTCATGGAAACTAAGCCTCCTAAAAGTAAAAAAGAGTTATAACATTTATTGGGGAAAATTAATTATCTGTAGAGGTTTATTACTAACTTGGATAGTAAGATAAAGGAATTTTTGGATTTGTTAAAGCTTAAGAAGGAAAAACATTTAGTGTGGGAGGAAAACATCATCAAGCATTTAAGAAGATAGAGAGTTACTTGAGTAAACCTCTTGTTTGATGCCCCTACTAGAAGGATATCATCTTAGGTTATATCTTTGAACCATCTATGAGTTTATAGGTTGTTTATTAGTATAAGATAATTTCTTAAGCCATAAGCAGGTAATTCATTATTGATGAGGATTAAGATACTAGTGTAATCAGGTTATTCATTATTGATGGAGATTAAGATGCTAGCAAATCTTCGCAAGATCCATTACAAGGAATTATAGGTTTAATGATTAAGGTAAAGACTAAAAGAATGAAAGAAGTTTTGCAAGCATTGATCATGGAGTTGCAAGGATCTTCTTCAAATCAAAGTCAGGTCCTTTATACCTTAATTGCATAGGAAAAACCTTAAGAAGAAATTTACGAGTCAAAAGAAACTTGTTTAGATGCAGAAACATGGCGCACAACCATGAACATAGAAGCACTAACATGCTTCGAGGTGACAACATCGACCAAAAAGTGGCAGCACATCCATGTGCATGGCTATGCATTGTAGACTAGTGACAAGTTCATCAAGATTGTGCAAACATATGACCATGTATACTATCATGCATCTCGAGCTGTAATTCGAGATTTTTCTTTTTGTTAGCCATTTTTGAGTTTTATTGCTTTTTTTTAATATCTTGTTTAAAATATCTTTCCTACTTAGATATGACTTTTTTAGGAATATAAAACCTTTTCTATATAGGAAAACTCTTTTTGTTAGGCTCAATATAGGCCATAGCCTTATATTACAAAATTAACTTAATCTTTAATCAATTTTAATGACTTTGACAAGTTTATACTCTTTTTTCTTTTATTCTTGGTAGAATACAAAATTAGACTTATCAAAGGAGTGATCAACCTTTGTGGCATCTTTAAGATTGGGGCTTTAAGGACTTAGTTTCCTTAGGGTTTTAATCTTTTGATCGACAATTTCATTTTTAAACTTTTTTAGGCAAAGTAAAAATTCATATAAAGAGTTCCTAGGACGGGTCTCCTAGCGAGTTCGTTATCAGTTAGTATTAGAGCTCAATTTTAGAATCAAGTTATGTATCCTTTGTTTATTATTTGTTCTCTTTGTTTCGTGTCTTCTTTTTTTAAATCTTTTCTTCTAGTTCTATCTTCCATCTATTTTTTTTTGTGTTTCTTTGTGTTTGAATGTCAATCAAATTGAACATTATTGGTTTCGAATTATTGGTGTTGGGTTTTAATATATATATTTGAAGTTCACAGTTCTGTTGGGTTTCAATATACATATTTAAAATTCACAATTCACAATAATTATTAGGTTTCAAATTGTCATTCTTAGAGAGCATATCCCTTGAGCACAAAGAGTTGGTTTGATCTCTTTATAAAAAAAAAGAGAAATTAAAAAAAGGTAACAAAAGAGTAAAAACAAGGGGCAAAGAAAAATGAAATTGAAAAAAAAAAAGAGAAGAAAAAAATCGCAAGTTTTATATCCCCAACAAAAGGGATTTTGTTTCAATAAGGTGCAATTGAGTTGTTTGTGTTTCCTTATCAAGTTGGTAACCATTCCTTATCTAGTTTTTTTTTTTCATATGTCTTTTGTGTCTTTTGAGTTTTTTTTTATATTTTCATAGATCTATTAATCAACTCTCATTGTGATTTCTTTTTGCCTCAACTAAGTCTTTAAAAGTCTTAATCTTTGAGGTTGTCGTCAATTATTGATTACTCTTGAGATTTGTTGATTTTGATTCTTTGAAGAATATAAAGAAGGTTAGCTTAAAGGGTGAAAGGTAAGAGTGGTGAGATCATTAGAGGCAAAAAGAGTGGTGAGATCATTAGAGGCAAAAAGAGTGGTGAGATCATTAGTGGCTAAAAGCTAGCAATTGTGTGAAAGATGAGTGATCATCATCTATTCGAGTGTAAACACATAAGGGACTGTGTGAGGAATAATTTTTCCTTTATTACTAACAAATTTTTGTAGGTTAGAAAATGAGTATTTGAAAGAGAATCACAAGATAATGACATGAAATTGTTCATGAAGACTGTTGTTTTGATCATTTTCAAAAGCTGAATGCAAGATTGGATGACATATAATCCTCATCAAATTTTAAATCCTCTAAGCGATGTGTGATCGAGAAGGAGGAAGAAAATGAATCTAATTGGGAGGAGTCAATATCTAATAAAGGCAAGAAAGCTACTTCCAAAAGAGATAACAACCTAAGTAGCGTCAAGATGAAAATTCCCACATTTTAAGGTAAGAATAGTTCAAAATTATACCTAGAGTAGGAACGAAAGGTTGAGCATGTGTTCGACTGTCATGAGCACTTTGAGGAGAAGAAGGTAAAATTGGTAACCATGGAGTTCACCGATTATACAAGCATATGGTGGGATCAATTCATGATCAATTAGTGAAGGCATGGAGAGAGACCTATCCAAACATGGGAAGACATGAAATTGGTTTTACACAAAAGGTTTGTCCCTAGCCATTATTGTCGTGATTTACATAGAAAATTGCAAAGTTTGTTGCAAGGTTCCAAAAGTGTGGAGGACTACTACAAAGAGATGGAGATAGCCATGATAAGGGCTAATGTGGATGAGGACCATGAGGCTACCATGGCAAGATTCATTAAAGGCTTGAACAAGGAGATTATCAATATTATTGAGTTAAAACACTATGTGGAGGTGGAAGAACTCTTAATAAATCCATTAACGTAGATAAGCAACTCAAATCTAGGAAAGCCAAATCTAGTTTTTCATGGATAACTAATTGGAAAGACAACAAGGCCATTTTAAAACCAAAGGAGGAGAGAAAACTAAAAGATTCAATTACTACTCCAAAAGGTAAAATTGAAATTAAAACTCCTTCTAAATCACATGATGTAAAGTATTTTAGGTGCTAAGGATTCAGGCATATTGCTTCTCAATGCCTAAATAAAAAGGACTATGATCTTATTAGACAATGGTGATGTTAAGAGTGTTATTCAAGCGATAATGAAATGCCATCATAATAGGACTACTTAGATATGGAGTTGAAGGACCCATTCATGGAGACATGTTGTAGCAAGGAAAGCACTGAATGCACAACCCAAGGATGATGATGAGGAATAACATGAACAAATTTTATACATTAGATGCCATATAAAAGGCACGATATATATTTTGGATATTGATGGCAATAGTTGCATCAATGTTACTAGTACATTATTGGTAGAAAAGCTAGACTTGCATACCATTAAGCATCCTAAACCATACAAACTTGCTTAGCTCAATGATTGTAGGGAAGTGCAGGTTAACAAACAAGTGTTAGTATCTTTTTCCAATGACAATTGTATGATGAAGTATTATGTGATGTTCCACTAATGCATGTAGGTCATATTTTACTTGGCTAACCATGGCAATTTGATAGGAGGGTCATACATGATGGGTACAAAAATCATTACTCCTTTGTACAAAACAATAGTCATACATGATGGGTATAAGAAATCATTATTACTTTATACTTGATAAATATTGTTTTGTACTAACTCCTCTCAAACCTTTGCAAGCCCATAAGGACCAATTGGGAATAACAAAAGAGTACAAAATGAGAGAAAAGCAAAATAGTAAGGAAGAGGAAAAGAAAGAAAGTATGCAAAAAAGAGAAAAAGATAAAGGTGAGGAAAAGAGAAAAGTTGAAAAGAAAAATGGGCAAAAAGGAGAGAAGAGTGAGAAAAAGATCATGATTTCAAAAAAAAAAGTGAGATTAAGAGTGCTGTGAGTGCTAGGCAACAACTACTTGTATTTATATACAAAGAAGTTTATCTTTATTCTAACAACCTTGACCCATCTTTGCCTAGTATTGTGGTGTCTTTATTGTAGGATTTTAAGGATCTTTTTCCTGAACAGACTCTCTAAGGATTACCTCCCTTAAGAGATATTGAACACCATATCAACTTCCCAGTTCAACCATTCTAAACCAATCGACCTATAGAGCTAATCCTAAAGAAACCAATGAGATCCAAAGACAAGTGGATGAATTGGTATAAAAAAATTTTGTGAGGGAAAGTCTTAGTCATTGTTCAGTTCCCGTCATTCTAATCCTAAAGAAAGATAGAACACAGTGCATGTGTGTAGATTATTGAGCCATCAATAAGATAATGATAAAACATAGACATCCTATCCCTAGGTTAGATGATATGATTGATGAATGACATGGCTCTAGTTTGTTTTCTAAAATTGATTTGAAAAGTATCTATTATCAACTTCGTATGAAAGAGGGAGATGAATGGAAAACTGCATTCAAAATAAAATATGGATTGTATGAGTGGTTAATAATGCCATTTGGCTTAACTAATGCACCAAGTACATTCATGAGGTTAATAAATCATGTTTTGTGTGCTTTCATAGGAAAATTTATGGTAGTTTACTATGATGATATTTTGACTTATAATAAGACCTTGGATGAGCATGTGAAACACTGGCATGATGTGTTTAATGTGTTAAGAGAGCATCAATTATATGCTAATTTTAAGAAGTGTACATTTTGCATGGACTCTATTGCGTTTCTTGGATTTGTTGTTAGTTCACTAGGTGTTAGTGTTGAAGAAGAAAAGGTAAAGGCGATAAAAGAATAGCCTACTCTAAAGAATGCGAATAAGGTAAGAAGTTTTCATGGGTTAATAAGTTTCTATTAAAGATTTGTGTTGGACTAGGTTGTGCAAACCTAAGTCAAGTGTCTCTTTTGATCTTGACAATATAGATTGAAAGTTCTAATGTCAATTTTAAGTGTTGTTTTTACACTTTATAAGAGTTATCTTCATTGAAAGTCATAATCTCCATCTTTTAGAAAGACATCCAAATTCGCAATCAATATCCCCTGAATCGCGATCGCGATATTGCTATAAGAATGAATGAGGCTAGGCTAGAGGAATTTACGGGCGAATTCACAACCGTGACTTAGCCAAAGGAAGTGAGCTTGAGTCACAGAGGAATTCATGGTGGGTATAGCGTCTGAATTTGTGACCCCGAATTTCATAGTGACAAAGGAGGGAACCAAAGCCACAACCACAACGCGCTAAGTGTCTATGGCAACTGTTGGAAATCAAAAATCGCAAGCACGAAGGCTTGGTCATGACTGTGACTTAAGAAGTTGAAGTTTACTAATCAAACAGAGAAATTCGCAGCCTCAATTGCACCTATAACAAAGCAACTGTTGAACTAAGATGGTTAATCCTAAGTCTTGGACCTCTTTTGATCTTAACAAAGGAGATTGATCAATCCTAATATTTCCATTAAGTGTTGTTTTGCAGATTTAAATTAGATTTTCAAGTGGAAGTTGAATAGAGTTCATAATTTTCAAGAAGGCAAAGTTCATCCAAATTCGCAGTCAGAGATTTATAATTCACAACCGCGACTTAGTTTTAGAATAAAGTGAAACTAAGGCAGACGAATGCACAAGCATGATCACTGTCGCAAGTCATCCAAAGATGGGAGTGTCAAAATCACAGATAAATTCGCGATGGTGTCACGTCTCATTCGCGACTATGAATTTCATGGTGACTGTAGAGGGAACCAAGTCCATAACCACAATGTGCCAAGTGTCCCAGGTATTCGTTGAAGAACAAAATTCATGAGGGCGACAATATGGATAGCAATCGTGATTAATGAAGATAAAGATTCCCCTTCAGATAGAAGAATTCACGATTGGGACTTTTGTGGGTAGTTAGAAAGCAACGACTATATTTTTCTGATGGACCAGTGAGAAGATGACATGTAGAATAGTCGTTGTACATAAATGGGGTTTTTCGCCATAATTTTTGGCTCCCATATGGAAATTGGAATGTCGGGACCTCAAATCCTCAGTAGCGATTGTAACTTTCGCCTGTCATGTAATTAATGCAAAATTTGCCTAGCATGATTTGGAGATTTAATGAGCTTCATAGTGTAACATCTCTTTGGTAGGTATGAGCTATAAATACTCCACCAAACAAATGTAAATGAAAAAGAATTCATTAACTTATAACAAAACTCTTGCAAATTTGCTTCTTTCTATTCTTTAAGTGATTGTTTGATGTGAACATAAACACCAATTGTAATAGGTTTCAGTGTGAGCCTATAAAAACACTTGAGAAAGGTTTTAGTGTGAGCTTGTGAAAACACTTAAGAGAGGTTTCAGTGTTAGCCTTAGAAAACACTTGTAAGAAAGGTTGTTGTGTGAGCCTTAAAAACACAAAGTGTAAAAGTTAGGTGTGAGCTTGGAAACACCATTTTGAGTAAGTGAAACACCCAATTGCAGGGAATTAGGGAATAGACGTAGGGTTGATTTATGCCTAAACCACTATAAATCTTTGTGTCTTCTTTTCTACTCTTCCTTATCCTCATTTTAATTTTTTTAAACACTAATTCATCCCTCTTTCTTAGTGCCTAAGGCCAACAAGTGGTATTAGGGCCAAGTCTCACAAACAAGCCTTAATTGGGTGAGCAAAGTTCATGGCACAAGAAGGAATCCACTCACATCTCAAGCCCTACTTTGATGGATTTGACTATGCTCATCAGAAGTATAGGATGAAGATTTATCTTGATATAGATGTAGTGGATCTTTGGGATGTAGTAGTCAAAGAATGGAAGCCACCCTCTAAAGTAGTGGATGGAATTAAAGAACTCATTCCAAGGGAAGATTAGGTTGAAGCTCACAGGATGTCAAATGGCAAAAACAAGAGAGTAATGACAATTCTTCTAAGCTCTCTCTCCCTAGGGAAGAGATTGAAAGAGTGCAACATTGCTAAACATCACATGCTATTTGGAAGACTCTTGAAAACTATCATGAGGGCACAACACTAGTTAAATCAAGTAGCTTAGAGATGTACGTGATGGAATGAGATCTCTTCATGATGAAGGACCATGAAAGCATCACTAAAATGACGAATAAACTCTTATCCATCGTCACTAACATGAAGAAATTTGAAAGGAGTCTCACCAACTATGAGGTAAACATAAAAATCCTTAAAACTCTTCCATTAGATAAGTTTGGTGCAATAGTGTGCAGCTTTTAAGAGTCCAATCCAGAGACTAGAAAGGTTCCTATGGATGTATTGATAGGCAAACTCTTAACTTATGAGTTAGCTGTACAAAAGCATAAGCAAATGAAGAAACTAAAGGGCTAAAAAGAAAAATCAGAAAAAGAAAGAAGAACCTTAGCACTCAATCCTCAACCAAGGAGAAGGAGGTAGAAACAACCTCTAGTGATGAAGAGAGTGACAAAGATGAAGAAGAGCTAGCAATGCTTTAAAAAAGGACTAAGGAGATAATTAGACGAAAAAAACAAAGAAGAAGCTTCAAGAAGACAATTCCTAATCCTAGAGATAGAACTAATGGAGTCACTTGTTATGAGTGTGGCAAGCAAGGCCATATCAAATACGATTGTCCCAAGATAAAGAAGAAGAAGAGATAGGACAAGAAGAAGAAGAAGAGTTTTTCAGCCACTTAGAATGATAGCTTAAGTGAAGATGAAGAAGAAGGAGAAGTGGCCAACATTTGCTTCATGGCACAAGAAGACTCTCCAAATGAGGTAAGTACTTCTTCCCACTCTCATTCAAATTTAGAAGATTTTGATGAGATAGATGAAGAGCTTCTAGAGGCTCTTACTATGAGATGTGAAAAATATAAGTCACAAATGAAGTCTTACAAAAAATGCCTTAAATTAGAGGATGATTATAAATCCCTCAATGATCTTGTAAGCGAATTAAGCTAAAAAATCTATGGAAAATCTTTCCATATCATCTTCATCTTTGGCTTCATTGAGAAAAAAAGAATGACTCCCTAAAAAGAGAAGTCATTGAGCTTAGAAGCTCAATCTTTAAGTTCCATAAAAGAAAGGAAGCTTTGGACACACTGATTATGTCTCAAAGACCACCATTGATTAGATATGGTTTAGAATTCAATGGAGCCTTCTCATTGTCACATACTACATTTGTTAGATCATCAGAACCTCAAACCTCAAGTGTTGAGGTAATTGGGAAGAAAAGTGCTCCTAGCACTAAGCCTTCTAAGCCTAAGGGCGAAGGGAAGACTCCCTAAAGCTCAAGAGCCAAGACTCCAAGAGCCAACAACGCCTACATGTATAACAAAAAGCATGCTCACACTCACAAACAATTCTCTACTACTTCTCATCACACATGCACATGCATGTATTCACATAATCAAAGTATGAGAAAGCCTTTTACTCATATTAAGTTTGTGCATAGGAGAAAGACTCCCAAGTCTAAACTCTAATGTCATTATTGCATGAAATTTGGGCATGTTAATATTCATTATTTTATTAGGAAGGCTCACCTCAAATTAAAAGACTCTTCAACTCCTAACCTCCTAGGACCCAAGTATGCTTGGGTACCTAAGAAAAGGCGACTCACTTTTATTATGTAGGGGAGTGTGGCAACCACCAAATCAAGTAATTGGCATGTGGATAGTGGATGTTCCAAGCATATGACTGAAAATAGAAAGCTATTCAAGGCATTGAAGGAAAAAGAAGGTGGAGATATCACATTTGGTAACAATGTCAAGGGTAAGGTAATTGGCTTTGGAAGCATTGGTAAGAATGGTTGTTCCTTAATTGATAGTGTTTTATTAGTTAGTGACTTACAACATAATTTGTTGAGTGTAAGTCAATTATGTGACAAAGGTAATAAAGTCACCTTTGATCCTAGGGAATGCCGAGTCACCACATTAGTGGATGATGAGGTTATTTTCAAGGGTGAATGGAATTATTGAGGAAGTCTATGTTGAACAACCTCCTGGTTTTGAGTCACATTGTTTTCCCAATGATGTTTTTAAATTGAACAAAACCTTTTATGGATTGAAACAAGCTCCAAGAGCTTAGTATGAAAGACTTAGTTCATTTCTTTTAAAAAATGATTTTGAAAAAGTAGAGGTAGACACCACACTATTTGTTAAAAAGCACAAGTATGATACACTAATTGTACAAATCTATGTTGATGATATCATTTTTAGTGCTACTAATGAGTCTCTTTATGAGGATTTTGCTAAGTGTATGACTAGGGAATTCAAAATGAGCATGATGGGAGAGCTCAAGTTCTTTCTTAGTCAACATATCAAGCAAACCAAAGAAGGGAACTTCATCAACCAAGCCAAATACACAAGGGAGATACTCAAGAAGTTGGGCATGAATGGTTGCAAAGTAGCCAAAACCCCCATGAGTGGTATCATCAAGCTAGACAAAGATGAATCGAGTAAGGCAGTAGATGAAAAGAGATATCGAGGTATGATCATATCTCTACTTTATCTTACTGCTTTTAGGCCGAATATCATGTTTAGTGTATGTATGTGTGCTAGGTTCCAATCCTCTCCTATATAGTCTCATTTAAATGTTGTTAAGAGAGTTTTTAAGCATTTGCATGGCACAATTCACTTAGGGTTATGGTATCCTAGGGATTCATCCTTTAGTCTTCTAGGATATTCTGATGCGGATTATGCAGGTAGTTTATTAGATAGAAAAAGCATGCCTAGTATCTTGGTTTAGCAAAAAACAAGTGTCGATTGCCTTATCCACTGCAGAAGCCGAATATGTTACCGTGGGTTATTGTTGCACCCAAGTCCTTTGAATTAAATAACAATTGAAGGATTTTGGCAAAATGATTGATCATATTCCTATTAAATGTGATAACGATAATGCTATCAATCTTTCTAAGAATCCCATCCAACACTTTAAGAGCAAACACATAGATATTAGACATCATTTCCGTAAAGATCATATGCAAAAGGGTAATGTTGTGTTAGAATTTTTTGACACAAATCATCAACTTGCAAATATTTTCACTAATCTTCTCAATGAAGAAAGATTGAACTTCATTAAGAGAGAATTGGGAATGCTTGATGAAAGTTCCCTAAAGTGAAATTCTGATCTTATGTATGATTGCTCTGTATGTTGATTATTGATTGTATGTCTTGTGTTTTCTGTGTGACATATTCCAAGTGGATCACAAGTTTGATTCTTTTAAAACTTATCTTTTTTCATTCTTATCCTTGCTGACTTATAATTCGCAGTCGCTATCTTCTCTTCACGGTCACGAATTATAAGTCCTAGTCACCCGGTTGTCAAACATCAAATCATGGTCGCGAGAATCAAGCTCCATCATGAATTTTGGTCAAGAATTCATATTTTTTTTTTATCATTGTAGCACGTATTCCCAAGAAAATTTGTCTGTTACTCATATTTTTCAAAAATAACGGTTGTAATCCCTGAATTTGTGGACACAAATTTAAGTAACAACCAAGCCATTAAGTGATTTGACTGCCAACCGTTTCCAACTATTCATAAATCCGTTTCTAGCCCTTTGTATAGCCCTTCAATGGCTATATAAACCCTTTAAATAGTGATTCTCATCACTTCATCTTACTCCAAAACTCTTATCCTTCGAAGTCTCTCTAAACTCTTTAAATCCTCTTCATCTTTTGTAATGGCTCCCAAGAAGATCTCAAGAGCAGATAAAGGTAAGGCTGTGGCTCAGCCATTTGCACCCTCTGCACTCCACCTAATGAAGGGCATCACTAAGGAGGAGAAAGAGAGATTCAAGGCAAATTCATCAAAGATCATCCTTCCCAACAAGATTCCTTCTATTTTTCTATTGGAGACTTTGGACATCAGTGCAGAGATTCATGCATTCCTTTCCAACTTGGGCTTGATTGAGTTCATTCTTTCGAGATGAACCTGGTTACAAAGAAGTTGTGAGGGAATTTATGTGCACGGTCCAACTGAGTTGCAAAGCCGATTCTCGAGCGGGCAATATGGTTAGCATTCCAGGTTTTTTGCGATCTTTTTATATTACCTTTGAACAACTTTCCTCCCTTTTTAATCTTCAAGTTGGAGAAAACATTTCTTTTATTATTTGTGCACTTGATGTCATTTGTTCCGAATTTTTGTTGAAAATTTCTATTGAAACTAAACACGACCCTAGAACTTCCTTGGCCAAACACATTAAAACCCTACCTTTTTGGATACTTCATTGTATCATCACCTTTTCCGTAAATGCTAAAGGTGATGGTAATGAGAAAGTATCACAAAAAGACTTGGCATTTCTTTTTCGCCTTGTCAAAAACAAACCTATTCAAACTGGCCGGTATCTTATGGATCAATTGATCCATATGAGTACCAAACCTAAATGCCAATTCCTTTTGCCTTCTCACATTACTGCGATCTATCGCTTTGTAGGGGCATTTGATGAGGAAAATAAAAAATTCCTCACCAAGAAACTCCTTCCTTCTCAGAACTTTCTTGGCCTCACTTACCTCATCAACACCAAAGCCATACACTTGGATACATATGCCTTTACACTAGGTGCTTTTGGGGTCAAGAAAATGGAAACCACCTAAGGCTTCAAGAGGAAGAGGCTCATCATTGAAGAAGGAGCGCCTCCAGTCCCCCCTCTTTAACCTAAACCCAAATCCAAATGTCTCTTGGCACCATTAACAGAAAATTGGACAAAATGATGAGAATGATGAAGAGACGATTCCTATTTCTCTCACATCTTTATAGTGACATGGTGGATTTACAAGAAAAGTTAGGTGTTCCTCCTTGCAATCTTTCCAACTATCCTGAATTTAAAGATACTTAAGAAGAAGAAGGCAATGAAGAATTGAGGATGGAGATGAAGCAGAAGGTGCCAATAATGAGAAAGTAAAAGAAACTTCTAGAGATGATGATGACTCTTCAACTTTTTAGCCTAGGGATTCCTTATACTTTCTTTTTGCTTTTAAATGAAAAACTTGTAATCCCATAGTTTGTTTATTAATAAATAAGAAATGTTTCTTTAAAATTCCTTATCTTATGTGAGTGATGGAATTTACTTTTATTGCATTCTTATTAATTTTGCTCCTTATGACACTTATCTGTTTGTTATGCATGTGTTCTTTTCCCTTATGCACCCTCTTTTTAATCTTGCCAAAAGAGGAGAGAAAGAAACAAGGAAGAATCTGAGTCTAAAGGGGAGAAAAAATAACTTGCAAATTATATCATAAGTTAAGGGGGAGCATCATACTTAGATTTTTAGAAATTTCACATTGATTGAATGTCATACTTAGCAAATTTCACCTTAAGCATTCATTGAATCATATTACCACTCCAACTTCACATTTCTACGTTATTTTCCCTTAGGATCAATCTAAGTTGTCAAAATAAGAAAGGGGGAGATTGTTGGACTAGGATTGTTAATCCTAAGTCTTGGAGCTCTTTTGATCTTGACAAAGGAGATTGATCAATCCTAATGTTTCCTTTAAGTGTTGTTTTGCAGATTTAAGTTAGATTTTCAAGTGGAAGTAGAATGGAGTTCATAATCTTCAAGAAGGCAAGGTTCATCCAAATTCATGGTCAAAGACTTATAATTCGTGACCGCAACTTAGCTCTAAAATAGGGTGAAATTAGGGTAGATGAATTTGTAGGCATCATCACTGCCGCGAGTCATCCAAAGATGAGAGTGTCAAAATCACAGACAAATTCATGGTCAGTGTCACATCTCATTCGCGACCACAAATTTCATAGTGACTATAGAGTAAACCAAGTCCACAACCATAGTGTGCCAAGTGTCCCAAGTATCTGTTGAAGAATAAAATTCGCGAGGGCGACATTATGGGTAGCAACCATGATTCATGAAGATGAAGATTCCCCTTCAAACAAAAGAATTTGCATCCTGAGTCGAGCCTTGTACAAAGAATAATTACGACTGCGACTTTTTTGGGCAGTTAGAAAGCAACGACTATATTTTTCTAATGGACCAATGAGGAGATGACATGTGGACTAGCTGTTAGACACTGTTGGACTAGGATGGTTAATCCTAAGTCTAGAACCTCTTTTGATCTTGACAAAAAGATTGATCATCATTAACATTTCAAATAAGTGTTGATTTTGTAGAAATAAATAAATCTCTCAAGAAGAAATAAAAGGAGTTGATAAACTCCAAAGTGACATGTAATTGCGATCGCAATCTAGGATTTGCGACCGCGACTCATGTTAAGACATGTTGAAATTCAAGCAGGCGAAATTGCAGAGCGATTCTCGGCCGCGACCTATGGACAAGAAGAAGCCTATAATGTGACAGATGAATTCGCGGTGAATGTCACGCCCTAGTCGCGACAGCGAATTTCAAAGTAACTCAAGAGGGAAGCAAGTCCACAATCACAGGTTGACAAATGTCCCAGAAGACTGTTAGAAATCAAATTTCGCGGAGGCATCTTGTTGGTAGCGACTGCAAATCCTGAGGAAGAAAAATGACCACTTTGATAGATGGATTCACGTTCGCTGTCGCGTCTTGTACAAGAGAACTCGTGACCGTGACTTCTAAAAGTAGGTAAAAGATAACGACTATATTTTCCTAATGAACTAATCAGAAGCTGCCACATGACTAGCCATTAGACATAAATGGGATTTCCCTTGAGGAATTTGGATTTCACGACCGCGATTTCATCGTGATAAGCATGTAATGCAGAATCTGTCTAGCATGTCTCAAAGATTTGATAAGCTATGATCTGCAATGTCTCTTTGGTGAAGTTTGGCTATAAATACACCATCAAACAACCATGAATAAGGTTGCTAAGGAATTTATTACAAGTGATTAAAGCTCTCAATCTTTGCTACTCATTTTCTTAATTTTCTTTATGAAATTTTAATTGTTAGGTGTGAGCATTAAACACCAAGTTGTAAGGTTGCAGTGTTAGCCTATAAAAACACTTCAAGAAAGGTTTAAGTGTGAGCCTAGTGAAACATTTGAGTGAGGTTGTGTGTTAGCCTAAAAACACATTATTGTAAGGTTATGTGTGAGCCATCAAAACACAAGTTGTACAAGTTGGGTGTGAGCTTGAAAAGACCTTGAGATAGTGAAATACCCAATTGGTTAATTTGGTAGTGGACGTAGGGTCAGTTATACCCGAACCACTATAAATCGGTTGTCTCCATTCTACTCTTTCTTCTTCCCCTTTTCTTTGTTGTTGAAATTTTTATACACCAATTCAACCCCCCTTCTTGGTGCCTAGGGACAACATAATCTAAATTGGAAACATATTTAAGTGTGGCAAACATTAAGGATAGGAGGGAGGGGGTTCTTTGATGTGCTTATGTGGTGGAAGCTTAATTCCCAAATATTCCTAATTCTCTCTCAATTGGCTAGGGATATTTTAGTAATCTCAATCTCAACTATTACTGTTGAATTTGCTTTCAGCATTGGGGGCAAAGTTCTTGATGTGTTTAGAAGTTTTTTAACTTCAATAATAAAAAAAAAAAAGTCAGATAAATATACCTATCTATTTTTTGTTTTAGTTACTAAATGTTACTTTGCATTTAGGGTTGGTACTTTTTGAGAGTTATTATGTCGTTTCTCATTTTCTTGACAAACTTGCCTTAACTTAGTAGTTGCCTTTCACTAGCATCAACACCAACATCAGCATCATAGATTTTGTTAGCTTATATTGCTAACAATTTGAGTAAATTTCCTCTTGCCCTATATCTTATTAACTCATTTGATGTTTTACATACTTTTATTGCCTTTGTTTGAATATATGATTGAGGCGATGATAAAGCTTTCACTATTTAATTTCTAATATTGAATGGATACTTGCTTAAGTTTCCTTGCTGACAATGCTTTATTGTTGCTAGAAATGTGGCTATATTCATTGAATGACTTGAAACTCTTAAACTAAGCCTTATCATTATTCATTGTATTTTTTCATTTTTTTTTCAAAAATCAAACTGATTTCAATTTCATATGATTTTCCAAAACTAACTATCTGATGTCTGGTTTCATTAGATTTTATTGATTATCTGGTTTCAATTTTCTTTGAATTACTATTCATTTTTTAAGATTTAGCAATTTGGAATGCATATTTATACATATATTACCAAAACTGATGGTAGTGTTTATTGAGGCAACACTCAAATGAGTATTTTGTGTTCTCATACTTTGAGTGTTTTGTTTCACATGTTTATTATTTGTGTTGTTATTTTTTCTAAATTTGAGGAAATGATGCTCATTAATAAAACTTTCATCTATTGCATTTTGCATGCTCAACTCTATAAATGCATAGTTGCCCAAATTTCTGTGGTGGCAGATTGACTTGTTAGTCTACTTACTACCAGAAATGTGGTGATGCATTCATGTGATGACATATTTCTTTAATTTGAACTTCAAATTTTATTTTGTTATTGTTTTATATATTCTTATTTTTGTTAATATTTCTTTATGTTGTGTATGTGAAGAACTTAATTCTATTAGATTAGTTTCAATTCTTATAGGCCTTCTGAATCTTTCATATTTTTTATAAAACTCCGCAAATTATTTTATGATACTTCTTACTTCTAAATGCATAGTCAAAGTGTAACATCCCTAGCCACATTCATTAGCATTATCACATGAGCATATGTATTAGATAAATAATCATTTAGAAGCACCATTGCATTTGGGGACATTTGAACATATATGTAGTGTTTGTATAGTTGTATGGCAAATTGTTTTATGTTGTGTGCATGTTATAATATCATAAATAATGGTGTTTAGAGCTTAATTAAAAGTATAAGGAGTATCTAGGAATTAGGAGATGGATGGAAGTGCTTAATGAGTGAAGAAGAGGGACTAAAAGCAAAACTTTTAACTTTCAACCAATAGGAAACCAGGCCCAATCTTTTGACTTATTTAAGATAAAATACAGACCATTAGGGTCAGATTTTGAGGGAAAAATGTGGGGGTATACCAGAAACAAGAGAGAGCAAAGGAAGAAGAAAGAAAGGAAGAGGAAGAAGAGGAAGAAGAAGAAGAAGAAGAAGAGAGGGAGAAGAGTGAGCTGCCTAGGGTTTTTCAATTCTGAGACAGTAGGTAAGTAAATTTATCTTCTTCTTAACTGGAATTAACATCTCATGACATGTTAATCATGCATGGTTAGTGAGAATTATGGAGTAATTGAG
>CATIWR010341609.1:0-40061 GCA_949677035.1 Omphalea diandra
AAAGAGAGGGGTGCTTCCATCGTTATAATGGAGAAGCAGCCTCTCTCTTCTTTCACTATAATGGTGTGTGAGCTATAAAAGTGACCTCCTCAAATAGGGTCCAATATATATATATATATATATATATATATATATATATATGTTCTCTTTTCAGCCTGCTGATATTGGGCCTTTTTGCTTGGAAATAATTCAAAATTTTTCATGTAAGATATTCAATTGATGAGTGTGAGCTCATTAAGATTCTATTAGAAGACGATGGTAGTTAGATGCTGCTTTCTATTGATGTTAGGTGCGGCGATATCTATCAAATACATTTAATTAAATGAAGTGAGGTTATGGCATTTAACTTTGATAGGCTGTAACCTACATTGCCCGGAAAAGTGAGAGCTGTTTTTTCATGTTTTGCATGCTGAAGCAAGTATGAAATGTTTCAGTCCACTTCTAGAATTTTTAAAAAATTGAAATGGACTTCCTGTTCTTAAATGCAGTTCTGTAGCTGTCAGAAGTTTCTTATAGGAACCGCTTATCCTATTCCTATCATGTGCTTGTGTCACTGTGTTCATATCTATAAATTCGGACTTCAGAGTATGTGTGTTGGCGGTTGGAAAGACATGTTGTGTCTGCACTAGAGGGATGCAGGACAACCTTGAAAATATAAGACAGCTTGCTTCAGAAAGTGGTAGAAATTAGATTTGGGACAAATTCTGGGGGAAGTTACTGAGAGTATATGCAAGAAACAAGAGAGGAATCTCTTGAAAAAGGAAAAAGAGGGTAGAGAAATTAGAACAATACTCTTTCCTCTGGTGGCTGTGAAGGCCAAGTGTGGAGGGAGGGTGGGGCTGGTTGAAAAGAAGGAGGTCTTGAATAGTGCTTTTGCATCTTCAATTCAACAAGTCTTCAGATCATAATGTGACTTACTGAATATTACAGAATACTTCCTTGCATATCCATTTGTCAACTAGTGGCTGCATGCTAATCATGAACCCTTAACAGTGGCAGCTGCAAGCTTGCAATTACCTTGCTTTCATCATGGTGTGATGGTGTAGCACTTTCTTTTTAAGTAATTGTCACTCAGTGGTTCCTACTTTACATGAATCTGGTAAATGATCACAGTAAAATTTTAAATATTTAACTCTAATCAAACTCTGAAACACTAAATTTCCCTAGAACGCTAGACTTTGTTTGTTAGACATCTGAAGTATATGCTGCTGGAACAAATAGAATAACTGCTATACAGTGTTCTTGCCACCAGTGTGTCTGCACATATTCCTTTGTATGCATCCCTGTATATTTCTATGTTTTCTCTGGGTTTAATGAGATAAATTTATGTACTGCATGTTTCCTTTTTTTTTTTTTTTTTTGGAAATTTGAGCAACAACTAATCTATGTTTGACTCAGAATCTCAGGCATGGTTGTTAGTTTAATCTCATTGGATTCGTAGCAGAATATGTAAACATCGTTTGAGCTATATCTTTTGTTCACATTTAGGTTTCTTGGTTAACTTTGTATCTAAATAGGACTATTATTGCGTATGGGTTTCTTCATTTTGAGCATCAAGCATACTTGTGATATGGGATAGCCTGTGGTTTCCCTTGTGTTTTTCAGCAGCATAACTGCAGCTCTGGAAATTAGTTGGGACTCTGTTATTTGGGTTTGATTTTTCACGGCTGCATCCATTCAACAGAAGTCAGTAAAGCATCACGCATCTCTTTTCTATAATGTTGGTTGTTGCTTCATTTAGGAGTTTTACAGACTATAGAAGCTTAGCCATGATCTATTGCACATTAGTGTCAACATTAATCTGTATTGATGTAGGCTTTAGCTTTAAGTTCTTACGTTGCAACTTTCGTATAAGCTTTTTTTTAATGGTCATTGTTCTGTTGTTTGCTATAGATTTTGGACTTTCTATATGATCTTCTAAATTTTTTCTTGTGAACTTTTGATTTTTTTCATCACCAGTGAATTGGGTGCAGGATGGGTTATGGCAGCCTAGTGTTTTGTGAATGCTGCATTCTATGTCTTGTCATTTCTCCATGTTTATTCCTGCAGTTCTGTTGTTCTCATTCTGTGAAGGAATCCTATGTCCTGTCATTTCTATGGAAGTAGTTCATTTATTTCCTTTTAAACAGGAGGATGTTCATGTCATTGAAAGGGATGACCAGCAAAAATTTTTGGCCAGTTCTGATATTCTTGCTAACTATGGCATGTCAGCAATGGTTTCTAATATCCAAGAAGCAGCAACCGAGGTTCTTAAGGGGTCAGTATTCCTTGCTTGTTTGAGACTTTGGAATTTAGTTAATTTCTTCCTCCTTTAAATTGAGAAGGAATGTGCAATAGTTTAGCATGATGTCAAATTTGTTATTGGACAAAATTTTCAATTCTCTCCAAATTGATGGCATAGGCTACATTTTATGTTTGTTGGAACTTTATTGATGATATGCAGACCATAGGAACCTCCCTTTTAGCACTAAGATTTTTGTTGCTGAAGATGTGTAAACAACCTCTAAGCGGTCACACCTAAATTGTATGGTGAAGAAAAGAAAAGAGTTCACTGTTGATTTGTTAATTTCCTTACAAGCTACATATCTGTGCAGAAAACAACTGAGAGATTTCTTCAACACCACAACCTTGCATGACACTATCATGCAGATACTTGAGTTGTTCATGAACCGGGGAAGTCCATATCACTGGACGGACTACCTAATGCCTGAAGATGCTGCTAGACTTTACAAGCTAGCTACAGGTTCCAGCAGTAATGACCCAATTATTACTGATACTACAAAATTTGGGCAGCTTATAGCAGAGGCACGAGCTGTGCTGTTGAGGTATGTTTATTCCAAACTAGAAATGGTATCCTTATATTAAAGTACTATAATGAAACAAAGTTTGTAAGTGGCTCCATTGCATGAAGGTTCATGTTTTGGTTTGGTATCTCATATGGAGCTGACTGATGATGCCATTTCAATCTTTTTTTTTGGGTATTCATGTAAAAAAAAACAAGATTTAATTTAACCATTACACTAGCTCTGATCTTTTTCCTTTTCTCTATGGAAAAAATTCAAAATATACCCATCTTGTCTTCCTCCCTTTCACCCTCTCTTCTTTGATGGCTTCATGAGTAACGAACAGATTTATGGTTGCTAGTTTCAAATTGATCCTTAAAGAATTCCCATGTTTCATTGCTGTCTTTTCCCTTGCAACATAAGACGGATCATCACTGTTCCTCAAATATGTTCATAACATGCTTAGAAAGCTGAAGTGGTGTCATTCAAAAAAATTTTACATTATGCTGCTTCAAATTATAAATTGCCATTTTCAACCCTTGCAGTGCTGAATTCGGTAGAGTTGTGGAAATATCATTGAAAGTAATAGTGGATGCACTGGTGGCTGATTTGGGGGCTGAGTCTACAGGAGGCAGTCTAGCATCAGGGATGCCACTGGCAAGACTTTTGCCACGAGTTGCGCAAATGGGTCCATTGCTATTTGATGAATCAAACCAACATCGATTTATCCAAATCATCCGAAGTATACCAGAAGTTGAACTCTTCTTCACTCTCCTTTATGCGAATACGCCAACCTCATAAACTAGTATGGATTTTATCTTCTTAGACATTTTCATTTTGATTTTGTAGATGGGCGCCATTGTAAGGAATTTGTGTCGGACTAGGCTTGAGTTCACAAAATTTCAAACTAAAAAATGAATAAAAGTATTTAAAAATATTTTGTAATTCTTTACTAAATAATATTTGCTTGATTGATTACTAAAGCACTTGTATTGTCATCCTTCATGCTATCCTCCTATACAAGGGAAAAATGAAGCTTTATGTTGAGGGGTCTTATTCACCTTCATCATTTGTTTTCTTTGTTGTGGATCCTTTATAGCTATGAATGTGAACTAATCACAGAACTAATTCGATCACGAATCTGATTTTAAAAGCTTTGATATAAAGGGCTGACAATTGCATCCGTCTCTGGAAACTGCATTAAAAATATGATGTGAAAATGTTATCTGATTTCTTCACTACTGGTATTCTCCGTGAAAAACCTGACAAAATTCTGGTTCTTTAGCCTTCCCATTTCATTTCAAGCGGTAAGTCAAAATCAGAAATTTGTCTTTACAGTAATTTTTTTAATGATATCAACTTTAGCGTTACGGTAAGAAGGATCCGCTTAATAGTGCTTCACCACTGCGTATTACTTGTATCATGATCTTATACTATAATTTAATATAAAATTTTGTATATTAATTATTATAAAATAGTGTTTTTTCTTTCATTTGAAAAAACTAACTCTTCAATATAAAATTTATATTGTATTAAAATTATTATTCATTTTGAATTAATTTTTAATTAGGTTAGATTTTTTAAAAAATAATGTGATGATTTTAAAAGTTAATATAATAATAATTTTTTTATTAGAGAAAAGCAGACTGAAAATTCATTGACACTGAACTTGGCCGAAAATGGACAAAAATAATTATTTAATATAAGGCAAAAAATATTTGACACAATTTTAATAATAGAATTATATATATTAGTAGCTAATTTGTGCATTGTATGGGCAAAAATTTAATTGATTTTATTAAAATTATTTTTATTTTTTAAAAATATAAATTATTTTTTAAAATTTATTGTATTTAACTGTTGATCTTATTAGATTTGAAAAAAATTATTATTATTTTAGCATGTGTATACCTCTCAAATTTCCTAAAGAAAAAAAATTTCCATCTCAATATAAAAAAGTACAAAATTTTAATTATCTTTTCTAATTATTTTTCCTTTAAAATTTTTTAATTACCATTTTTAGCTAATTTCTGTTGAGGTATCAAACTTCCTATCATATGAATAAAATTACTAATTTTCTTATAACGTGAATTAAAACAAAAATAATAAACTTCTTACATAGTTTAACGTGAATTAAAACTAAAATAGTTATACTTTTAATATTATTTTTTTATTAATTGAGAAAATTAAATTATTTATTACATGATAAAATAAAATCATATTATATTATCACTTGTCCAAAGTATTTTATTGTTAACATATTTATTTATAAATGGAAAATATTTTTTTAAACTAAATCTGAGGTGAAAATTAATTATATACTTTAATTTAATTGATTAGTCAATTTTCTTTAAAAAAATCGATTGACATTACATAAAAATTTTGGCAGTTAAAATGTTAATTTATATTTAATTGAACATCTTAAAAAACTGAGGATTGAAATGAGCAATTATCTTTCTGAGTCAGGTACCTCAATTCATTAAAAATTTGAAATTGCTTTAATGACCTAAAAAATCCTAAATATTTATTGATTTTGCGTTATTGTTCATAAATTATAAATATTTTAATTAAGTCCTATTTTCAATTATCAATTTTAATTTTAATTAAGTAGAAAATTGATCAAAATTAAAATTACAATTATATTTTATGATAATGTGGAAATAGATAAAATATAGAGAGAAAAAAAAAAGAAAGAAAAATATTTCACAATATCGTAAAATATAATTTTTCATTTTAATTCTAACCAATTTCAGCAATGGGACAAATTTGAAATTAAATTTTGAAAATTATACTTTATCGAGAAATTTATAAATTGTGAATAAAATTTCAAAATTATAACAAATTTTAGATTTTTGAGTCATGAAACTATTATAATTAATAAGATATAAAATCAACATATTTAATATATATTAGTTGAAGAGAAAGATAAATTTTAAACCTTGAAGTTGATAAATTTATTAATTAGGGGGTAAACTTATCAATTAATATTATCATTAATTATTTTATTATTATAAAAAAGTGTATTATCCTTTTTTTATCTTATCAATTTGGTATGTTTAGCACTAGTCTATATTTTATTCTAACCATTAATTAAAGGAACTAAATATCTACTAAGCTATTAATAATACATAAATTTTTAAATAGAAATATTTAATGTCAATATTAAATATTTGATTTGGTCCTGCCCATGGCTGTATCATTATCATAGTGAGGATAGTCATGATAGTAATTCCTTTTAGACCTACCAAATCTTTTTCATTTAAATTCCAAGATCAAATCTAAGAATTTGAAAAAAAAAAAAAAAAAAAGCTATAGTCTATTAATTGGTGTTTCTTTAATTTTTTTGGACTTTCGGGCAAAATTTGGTAAAATACAAAAAGCTATAGTTTATTAAGTGGTGTTTCTTGAATTTTTTTGGACTTTCGAGCAAAATTTTGATTGGATTGATTTTGGACTTTGTTTATCACTTATGTTTTCCTTGTTTTTTGAGTTCTTGCAATTCCAACAAGGTACTTTCATAGATATTGGAATTGTTTGTGAATTTACGATTGTTTTACTCTGAAAATTTAGAAATTAACAATTTTTAATTTTAAGATTTATGTAAAATTAGTTAAATATTCATTTTTTTTTGTATTTTTATGATAATAGTAGGAAAAATATAAGGCCTAATAAGAAAAGGAAATTTAAAATAAAAGTGAGGATATTATAATATTTTTATATAAATTTAACAATATAATATATTGAAAGACCTATGAGCACAAGTGACCTAGTTTCACTGTTTGAAAATTGTACAATATAATGAAATATCTCTCTTCTTTTTTTTTAAATGACATAGAGGACTTTGGACGATTGCACTACTTATGAGCATCATAAGCTCGAGGTTATATTAAGTGACACATTGGTGAAATTTCAAAAAAAAAAAAAAAATTGCCACCTAATATGATTGAAATTAATCAAATAATGATTGGATTCATATACAATGTATCAAATCTCATCATTTCTTTAAAGTTAGATTTGAAAGTTGGATATGGTCTGAGAAAATGTTAGACCTCTCAGACCAGTTCGTCTTTGATTCAATGTTCATTGAATTATCTATATTAATCATTATCTAATTCTATTTAAATTTTAGTACATATTGATTATTAATAATTTAAATATCATCCAACGCCATAAATAAATAATGTAAAATAAATAAATTATAAGCCAACTAAAGTGAAAATTTATAAATACACCATAAAAATAGAGAAAACTAAAATAATTAAAAAAATAACTCATACAAAATAAAGATTAGCATAATAATAGGGATAATTACTATAAACCCCTTAACTTTTGTCATATTTAACTAAATTATCTATTATGTCTCAAAATTATATTATAAATCCTCTTACGATTGTCTCGTTACATTGAATAGTCATTTTACCTATAAATATGAGCATATATTGTTGCTCAGAGAGAATATGTTCAAAATAAGTTTTATAAATTTATTTTAATGACAAAAACACCCCTTTTCTTCTTTGTCCTCCACTCTCTCTGTCTCCTCCCCATTTGTCCTAATTCAATTTTAATTTTCAACTAAAACCCTAACAATAAATTCCTAGAAATCATCTCCAGTTGTTTCACAAATCTTGAGATTTGTCAATGATTGTCGTCACCGCATCTAAACTCTTATGACTTTCTTATATGCTTTGTGATTTGGGTCTTCATTTTTATCTCCCTTCGCTTCTACACTTTGAAAATCTTGGGTCTTCAATATGCGATAATAAGAAGAGGTTGTCTACTAAGTGAAGAACTGCTCACTACCTTTTCTTTGTGAATAAAATGTGCAAGTAGCCTAAGACAGAATCAAACAAAAACATCTAAAAAAGGGCAACGAAAAAGAGAAAGATGGCAAAGGTATAGCGATTCATTTTCTTGCATTGTTGATCACACTGAGCATTCATTTTCAAATGAAAATCTAGCCAATCAATTCACAGACATTAGGAGAGCCGACTCGGTTGGAGTCAACAAAATTGATGGTGAAATCATGCTTCATCAAGGAAAGTAACGAGGAAACGAAGCAATTTGATGTTTTTCTCCATCTGATCCAAAATGGTAGAAGCCCTTAATTCAGGATCTTCCATCGAACAAACCACGTTCAAATTGGTTCTTCCTTGGAATGTCTCGCTCAACTAGGATTCTATTCTTACTTTGGTTGTCAAGGTAAATGTGGAGATGTTATTGCTAATTAAAGAGAGAGAACATTAGTTCAAGTGGTAATCCTTTAATTTAAGGATTATATAAGTTGGATTTTGATTCATACAAGTAATAATTCTTTGATTCGTTTGATTTTAACAATTGCTACCAGGGTAAAAATATTTTTTTGTTTAATTCTTGGGAAGTCATTATGATTTTTGAATTTGATGGTTGTTTTTTATTGTTCATAGTATGTTTTCTTGATCTTGATTATTTTGGGAATGATGAGTTTGAATTTCTTGATTTTGATTGTTCAAACAATTTTTTTTTTGTTAGAATTTATAGTTGTTCTATTAGAATTTATAAAATGTTGAAGAATAGAGATTAGCTTTATATTTGAGGGCTCAGTTGTTGTTTCATAAGAATTTAATGGCAAATGTCCATTTAATGACAAAAGTGATTGAAGGACTAAACAATGTAACGGACAAACGTTAGAGAGTTTTTAATATAATTTTGAAACATGAATGATGACTTAATTAAATATGACAAAAGTCAGAGAGATTTATAGTAATTATACCTAAAAATGCATAGTAAAAGAGCAAAAGCTAAATTCTTGAATAATTTTTGAACATTTGAAGTGAAACTCCAACTTTCTAGAATATGCAAGAGACGATAATTATTGTTTTAATTGGTTAGAGTAATGAAAATTGATATTTTAACTCTAATTTAAATTTGACAAAAGCTTCGTTTCTACCAATTCAGACACCTTTCGAGAAATTGACACACTTTTAGAAAGTTATATGATGAAGTTGGCATACCTTTATATCAAAGTTGAAACACGTTTGGAAAATTGACATAACTTTAATGATGAAATTAACACATGTTTAGTGATGAAGTTGGCACATCTTTGTATCAAAATTGAGGCACTGTTAGAAAGTGACATGCCTTTATATCTCTTAATATATATATATATATATATATATATATATATATATATATATCGCCTTACTCTCTTTTAAGTCTCACTTAATTTTATTTTCTTGCTCATTCGGGTAATTTGCAACTGTAGTCATTAAACTATAACTCGAATATGATTATATAACTAATTTTTTTATTGTGAAAATTATCAAACTCTTATAAGAATTTCATAATGCTTCTTCAACAGATAAACGTTTAATTAGCCCCTTCAACTTTTTAAAAAGTTACATATTAGTCCAAATCAATATTTTTAGTTAATTTAACCATATACTAGGATTTAAAAGTTATTTAAATAATAAAAAATAAATTTTCTTATTTTATATCAATAAATGTATGCAAAAATATAAAATAAATTAAAAAATAAAATATTTTTCTTGAAATAGGTAGACATTATTTTAAATATTAGTAATACATACTTTTAAACTTTTTCAAATAATTTTCTCATATTAAAATTTAGTCTCTTTTATTTTTCATGCTAGGATTTAATAATTTATTTTTGAAATAGTTGAATCATCATAAAAAAATTTTCTTGAAAAATTTAACTTTATATCTATTAATGTTAAAGTATTATTATTAGATTTATTAATGTACTTCTCTAATAATAAATTTATATATTATTTTCATATTACACTCACATATATTTAAAAAACACATCTTTCACATCGACTTAATGTATTTAAATAATTAATTTCTCTAAATACTAACTCTAACATTCGAGTTAAGATTAAAAAAAATTTCAAGATTAAAATATTTTAAAATAATTTATTATATATATAAATTATCAATAACATATATTTTATTTTGACATATAAAATTAAAATTAATTGTACTTCGAATAAGTAAAATGATGAATTCTCTGTCATTTCAAAAAAATTCTTCAAAAAATAAAAGATTAAACTAAATATAAATATGAGGTGAAAATTAGACCTAAGAAGGCTAAATAAAAAAGATTTCGAGATAATAATAAGAATTGAAAAATAATTAATTAGAGAATATATGAATTGTTATTACAGACCAAAAAATGTCATTATGTTTACTTTTTTTCACTTGTTTTTATATTCTTTTAATATATATATATATATATTAATTTTTCATTTTTGGGCTTAAATAGCCTTTGAATAATAGAACGCGGGGTTAATAAAAAGAATAATTTGAACTAATATAAAATTTTTTAAAAAAGTCAGCGCAATAATTAAAATTTTATCTATCGAAAATTTTATAAAAAAAATTATCTGAATATTTATATTAATTTAATGATTTTGATGGTGAAAAAATAGTTATATGACTATTATAGAATCGGGTTATAGGTTAATAACTATAGGTGCAAATTACCCTTTCTCCCTCACTTGATATTTCAATTTAGATTTTTTTTTCTCTTTTTTCTTAACAGTTTGAAAGAGAAATGCTCCCTTCTCTGAATAATAAAGTCTATAACCCATTATTTTAAGATATTGCAACCATTTTTAATATGATGCCATCTTCTCCATAAGTTTTGTCACTGTAGCTTCTTTCCTGATAGTTGTGTTAACTTAGCCATCACTTAAAACCCTTTTGGCAGAAGTCTCCTTCTTCCCAGTTTGTCGTCGCTTTACTTCTCTTTCCCGAGCATCTTAAGTTGGGCATCGGCTCGGTAGTACTTATATCTAAGGGTTTGAGCTTTATTCAAAAAGAGGAAAATAAGGGGAGAGAAAAATAAAAGAGAAATGAAATTTTCATTCAGTTTGGAAAATGGGGGAGAATATAAGGGAAAAAGAAACTAAATGGTATTTTATTTCCATTATTTTCTCTCCAAAATGGAGATAAAATATAAAAGATTTAATATAATTTTTGTTAATTGACAATTTTGCTCAAAACCCATGGGCAAACACACAAAACTAGTTTTTTCCCATGTCTTGCCTTGGTGATTTGTAGTTGGGAAAGGGGGAATTGATATTTAATATAAATGTATGATTATATTTATTAGAATTATATGTATTAGTATTTAGTTAATGTGAAAATTTTGACAATTATAATTTTGAAATTAGTGAATTTATTATATTTAATTTTGATATATTTTTTTTTGTTTAATTTTTTTGTTCTCCCTAATTTATTTTAGAAAGTAGATGTTATTTATCTTCTTAAATAAAGGGTAAAATAAAAAAATATGAGATAATATTTTATTTCCTCCCATTTTTTATCCAAACACGAAGATGAAAAATAAAATTTATTTTCTTTTCTCTTTTTTTTTTATCCAAACATGTGAAGAAAAAATAAAGAAAAATAAAATTTACTTTCTTTCTTTATTTTCTTTCCTTCCTATAAAATTTTCCAAAATATATACTTAAAGCATTTAAAACTTTCAGGTTCAAGTCTTTTTTTAGAGCATTGAATTTAGGTCAAAGATTTTTCTTTTCAATTCATCCCCTCCATATTATGAATTATAAATTTTAATCTCTAATTTTGATAAATATATTTTTATCGATTATCATCATCAAATTTAGAAAAAAAAAATCAAAGAATGAAAATCTAATGTTCACAAGATCTTCAAATGTATCAATTACAAATTACAAGATGATTAAATTTATTTTTATAAAATGAGGGTTGGAACAGTATATTAAGATAAAATCGAAAAATAAAATCATAATTAATCCATAAAATATTATACATACATAACTGATACTTAGTATAAAAAATCTTAATTTATCATATGATATGAAAAATTTCAACTTAATGTAATAATAAAAAATTCAACATTATCACAATTTTGCAATTTTACCAATCAACTATAAATTTTCAATTAAATTTTATTTTCAAAATTTATAATTTTATCTCATAAATTAACATTAAAATAATTAAGATAAACACAAAAACTTATAATGATGTAAAATATTTTTTTATTCTCTTTTTCCACTCTCATTTGTTTTCTTTCTCTTGTCATTTCAGCATCATCATATAATTTATTTTTTATTTTAATTTTGATCAATTTTACTTAATTGATTAAAATTATAACTGATTTCTAAAGATTAGAGTCACCTGCAATATTGATCATTTATAAATAAAATTATAAAATCGTGACAAATTTGGATTTTTTTTTTTTTTGTCAATAAGCCAAATTTGTATTTAAAAAAATTGGGTGAGATCAAAATAAACTAATCGGACGCTGGATAGTGAGGTCACATGCAGTCAAGCAAATTGGGTGAAGCGGGGAATTGTGGCCAGATTTAATGAGGTTTTGTGCCTCGCCAATGAAAGGGGTCTAGCCTCTTGCCTCATCTTTCACCTGCTCCTCTCCTCTTCTTCCTTTTTCTGCCTCTGCACCGGAGGGAGCCAAGAATCTTACCAACCCTCTAACACAATACCCAGGTTGGTTTGCCTCTCTCTCTCTCTCTCTCTCTCTCCATGCTCATATATGTAATACGCAGATAAGATTTTTAAAAAAAAAATTTCGTGTGTATAGGATATTTCTGTCGTGGAACTCGATTGGTTTTGATACAGGAGATGGATAAAACATAAATTTGCACGAATACTAATTGGGATTCTTCAGTTTTATCTTTAGTTTATTTGTTTCATTTTAATTTGTTGTTCATTTTGAATTTGTTAGTGTCTTTTGCTTCGGCTAAATTTAGTTATTGTCTGCGTTTCATGAGCTAGAGAAGTATTTCCAAAAATTATGGACAGTGTTAATGGTTGAATATAAAGCATTAACAACAACATCCTATTGTGTTTTGTACATATTGGAATGCTTTTGGCATTGCCAAACTGAAATTCTTGCAAGAATCCTCATTCTCTTTTTTATACTTTGTATTCAGATTTCGTATTCGCCATTCTAATTGTGAAATGTTTCATTAGTAGCTGTCATTTTCGCTATCACAACAGCTCAGTTGTAAAGGCTCAAATGTCTCTCTAGGTCCAATTATTTGGCGCCCGCTCACAACCCCCCCCCCCCCATATATATGTGAATGTTATGATATACGCTTTGAATAGGGCTGTTAAGTGACCTTTGAATTCTGTTATGTGTGGTCAACTAAACTTCAAATTTTATATTTTTTCAGCTTGAAGGAGAGTTTCTGGTGTATATTTATTTTTCACGCCATCTTGTTCTTTGAGAATCTATTGGATGGCCATTATACCTTGTGGAAGCACATCAGTTGCTCAATGGGGTATACGCCCTCAGTTCATGCTTAGATCCTATATCCAAAATAGGATAGTGACTTCGCACTATGGGTGAGCATGCCCCCCCTCCCTCTCTCCTCTTTTTTTTGTCATGATTACATGCATATGTACAAACATTTGTCTGTGTAGAGGAAGTTGAATTACAAAATTGGCTAGTTTGGGTGACTTTCTTCCTGGCAATCCAGGTCCCATTCTTGGTTGACAACAGCATATATTGCTGACCTGTTTTATGACAAAATTCTTGCTTTATCCTTGCTGTAGAGGTTATTGGTTTGCAACTTTTCCTGAGTCCCTTTCTTAACAACTTCTGTAGCTATGAGAATATATACACTACCCATCTCTGAATTGTCTTTTTAAGCTCCTCTTTTTTTATATGTTTATGGCATTTTAGCTTCATAGATCCTAAAATAGTTGAATTGAACTAAATAGAATTTATGTCCAAAGAAACTGAATCATCAATTATGAGGCACATATTTTAATGCTGTTTTCAAAATGATTGTTTTGCTAGATACCTGTACAGTTTTTGCTTTTCTCTAAAATGGTTATTTTCAATGAGAGAGAAGTTTGGATGTGAAGGCCCTTGTGTGGAGCAGCATGCATGAAAGGAACATGTTAACTCTAAAGAATGGTTTCACAGCCTTGTTGTTACCTCTTTCCCTGCTATGAGTACCCATTGCTGCCTGTAGTTGAAACCCTGTGGGTCTTACTGAATGATTTATGGCATTTATGTACTCTTTTAATTTAATTTGTCATATAACTGGAACATCCCTTCATCTTTAAATACATGTGTATGTAATTAAGTCATTTTGATCGTTGAAGTGATTCTCTTTGTTATTTTAAACTTTTGTTTGTTCTGCTTCAGCATCATATAGTAGTGGTTTTCATGATTTCTATCATGATTTTTGTATCATATTGTGCATCATATTAGCCTTTTTTTTTAAAGCATGACATTTCATTATATATTATGCCACAAATAAGCTTCAGATCCTGTTTCAGTGAAAGATGATTCAATGCATTTAAAAACATTTTGCAGTCTTAATAGCAAGGTGAGCTATTTGGCATCTCCGAGTTCAAGCCTATTTTCACGGGATTCTTTCCCTGTATTCTCTTATGTTCAGCCATCTCAAAATTCACATCGTCATAGGGGATCACGATTTACTGTCAGAGCTGATTCTGTGAGTGTAAACCACCTTTACCATGCTTCATGATGACTGTAAAAGTAGTATTGCTGTTTCACTCCTTTACTCTTTCTTTTTTTTTGGGTTTTTCCCCCTTTTTTGACTGCTTGTGAGTATTTTTTTTTTTTGGCTCTTATATGTTTACCTGGAGCATTAACACTTTCTGAATTGCAGGATTACTATTCTATACTTGGAGTGTCAAAAAATGCAAGTAAATCTGAAATTAAAAGTGGTATGTAGACTTGCCATTCTTTGTTTATTGCAGTGTAAACTCATCTATCATTGATGTTTCAGTGTGGAAAGCCTAAAGGGCTAACATTTCATAGATTTGATGGGCAAATAATTTAATTTCATTTTCCCCTGTCTCTGCTATGCAAAGATTTAATATTTTTGTCTTATGAATAATAAAGCCTATCAGATATATAGAAAAAAAATGGCAAAAAAGGATCAGTAGTCCTCTTAATGTGAGAAAGTGATAAATAGAATAGAGTTAGCATATTAAAGCCCTGCTGCAGTGATGTAGAATAACTAGACAAGGGCATCCCTTCTGAAAGAGCACCCGAAAAAAGTTAATAGAAAAATTTTCATGTACTAAATTGCGAAAACTAGAACTGATCTTTAAAAAACTAAATTTCCTTCTAACCAAATATAGCGGACATCTCAACACTATAATTGTTTAACTTCCTTTTTCCTTCCAACATCCATTATTTTTTTTAACTCTCCAAATTTTGTGGGCATCCTTGTTATTAACCAAAAACACCTGGGTCCATTTTATACTCTCCAAGAGCCAGAATGGTGAAAAAAGAAAAGAGAATATTTACTGTACTCGCTACTACAATAATGCATGATGACACACAAATCTCTTACACTGACAATTAGTGTTTTGCAAGGGCCTCCTTATCTACACAAGTCATTGGTTTTTATGCAATTGAGAACCACTAACCAAAGAAAAGTCCTGACTTCAGAGGGCACTGTGGCTTTCCAAATGCAGAGTGAATCACTAGGCAAACAAATAAAGTTGAAATTAAAAAAAAAAAAAAAGATTTACGAGATAATGTGCTTGGATTGTCCAAAATTGTGTAGGCATGTAGACAAGGAACTTAAGAAACCTAGTATTATGGTCTAGATTTTATATAGAATTTATTGGGATGTTATGAAATACTTGTTTCTAGTCTTTGTAGACTCTGATTTATAAGTTCATTTAAATAAATTAGATGCTTTGTGCAGCATTTAACCTCAGGAGCAATTTTATCATTTCCATGTTTGCTGGAAAATCTGCCCAGATTTGGTTAGAAGTCTTTATATTTATTCTAAAGTCTTATTGGAGTCCATATTAATCTATGAGAACATTAATTCATTCTTGGTTTTGTTTGGGAGTCCAAATCCTTATAAAATTAGAACTAATTCTAAAGTCCTTTAGCTTAAAAAGTTTAGGAGTAGCTCAGATTTTTATAAATACCAAAGTTTCTAATTCAAAATTTTAGTCGATAAAATTCCAGCAGTTATACTATTACTAGAGTTTTGTGATGCAATTCAACCCTAGATATGTTGCCTATGGGACCTTGGACGTGATGTCTGTGGAAGTTTTTCATGAAGCCTAAACTAAACCTTTTATTTTTACCATTCACATGGTACTGTTCACATCCCTTTAGTGCAAACAGCTTCATAGTCTTGTATTCTTGTCTAAATTTTGCTTTTTTAACCTATTGTCCTAGAGGCCTTGATTGTCCACCCAAATTCCTACCTATTAGCTTTCATGTAAGCCATACATTCAACCTAAATAACCAGTCTTGTGTCCTATCTTCTGTTGGTAGTACACAAGATGGCCAGATAGAATAAATAATGTCAAGCAACAAAGTGAGAACATTTCCTCAGCACTTGAATTTCTGAGAAAATAAAAATTTCAGTAAAAGGAATTCCATGTGATAAGACAAGTAGATATTCATCACAAGGAAAAGCAATCAAAAGTAGAACATCCCCATCCCATGTCTTTCTAGAAGTATGTGGGCAACATTATAAACTTTGCAATATGCACATACCATGTCATAGGTTTACATAATGGTAATGGAAGTTCAGCAGTGAAGAAAGTCTGTCCTTTCTATTAGGTATTGGCCAAATAAACTGTTATTCTGTGTAGTATTGCTTTCATAAGGGTCCAAGTGCTGGTCTCCTCTAGTTTGGGGAAAATTAAGACTTCAGAACTCTACAGCTAACACCCTAATTAATTTTGAGGCTTTTTTCAGCAGAGTTACTGGTTCACATCAAGTAATGCTTCGAGCCTTTTAGAATATTGTATTACTGTAAACTTATTTGATATGTAACCATGGAGGCCCATCAAAGCCTTTATGCGAAAAGGATGCTCTACCAGAATATTGTGTTTGACACCGATTGATGTCAGATGTCAGAATGCAGTGGGAGATTTGATGTGGCTGCTGCAAATTGTCATTTGCTGATCTGATGCTTAAGGAAGGTTCTGATTTTGGTAATTTTTGAATGGAGGGATGAATCTAGAATTTGTTGGTCAAATCAGACTGACAAAAACATCAGCTTCTGTGCCTGATTTGTTTATATGGAAGATTCTATTCGACAAGCCAAGCTACTAATAGAAGCTAAGTTGCTAACTGAGATTTGGTGGAAAAGAAGTTATGTAGTTCTAACAGTCTTGTAATTAGTTAGCTAATTATATAAGCTTAGTCCTTAGAGATGCAAGGTGTTGAAGAATAATAAAAGTTATCAATTCCTTTCTCTTTCTTAACTTTCTTCCCTTTTTCTCCCCTTTAAGTTTTGTTTTCCTAATTTTCTTTCATTTTCCTGGTTCCAAACAGTTATAATTATTTTTTTGATTGACACATTTATGGTTCCAAATTGAAGAACTTCAGTTGAAGGATATAATGGCAGTGGCTGAAATTAGAGAAATGTATGCTGTTTCAGTAGGTTATTTGATAGCCAAATTTCAAACAGAAAGACGTCATTTCAGATCCTGATAGAAAGAGAACTGTAGATTATCAGCTGTTCAGTTTGGCTGGTCTCCAAACATGAACGATAGCTGACAATTGTAATTAATTTGTTGGAACAGATTTTGGACCTTTTTAGGTAATCCACTTTTGGATTAGTTTAGGGTTTTTAATGCAAATGTTTAGAGCTTAAAAGATCTTAGGTGATGGTTTTCTTATATTTTAGATCAACTGCAGGATGGGCCTGAAATTGCTTTTGTCAAGAGACTGGAAATTGAGAAACAAGATAAATTCTTGGGATTGTAATTAGAAAACGCTAGGCATCATGTATGGGGTCCTGTTGGCATATAACTATAAGAATGTGGGCATTATTGGTACAGTTGATACCCATCAAAAACTGAATTATCCAAATATCTTCAGGATGTAGGGTAGCTCGGGAAGAAGTAGAATAAACTTCGAAAAATGCTAATTGATGGGAATAAATTAGGTTTTCAAATTTTATACCTGCAATTCCTTAGCCGTCACACCAAGATCCTGTTGATGTTTTATTATGTGCTAAAATTGCATGTTATGGTTTTGAGGAAAGGATTGCTAGAAAATCTTGGAGAGTAGCTCTCTTAATCATGTTAAGAGTAATATCGATGTAGTTTATACCTTCCATAGATGTAGCCTGAGTCCTATCCGTCACCCAAGCTCCTCCTGGAGAGATGGACTTCTTAAAACTTATTATTCTTCTTTTAGTTATAGGAAACTTAATTAATTTAATTTTTCTAGGTTATTTAGGTTATTTTTGTATTTTGGAAGCCTATTTTATTCTTCTCTATGGAAGTTTGTACCCTTTGTAGGCATATTTGTGTGTTTTGGATCAGTAAAGTATGTTTATGGTGTTAGAATGTGGTTCAACATTAAATATTTATTTATTTATAATATACTAAAATGCAATCCATTGTTGCTGTTATAGAAACAGTAATTTTCATAATTCTACCCCTTTATTTAACTAAAAATATAACACGGCTCCCCAATTTGTTCACTTTCTTTTTTCCTCATTTAATGGCAATTATCCTCGTTTAAACTCTCTTTCATTTTTTTTCTTTCATTTGTTGTCTTCTCTATCTCTAGGATCTTAATATTAATAATTTTGATTTTAGACAATAGCCAATGACAAATGCAATGTTTTTCTTTTTCAATATCACTTTAAATATGGTAATTTCATTTTATACACACACTCTCCCACATCTATATCATCAATATTGAGAATTAGAGAATTTTGTGGTGTTTATAGCAATTCCTTTGATTGTTTTCCATCTAAGGTGGTATTTGATAAAACTAAAAATTGAATACTAAAACAATAAGAGCTGAATAATTTTAACATTTGAAAATTAAGAGCTGAATCATTTTATTATTAAAAATTATTATTGAATTTATTAAATGCCAAATTAAATTTTTTTAAAAAATATGTGAATAAATTAAAGTTGTAAGTGATAAAAATGGTGGTGTAGCTCTGATGGTTGAAATGGCAGTAACGGAGTGTGGTGATAGTGGTGGTTGCGATGATGGTGATGGTTTCATTATGAGTTATGGTAGTGTTGGTGATTTGTGAGTGAGATATATATTAATAAATGAGATAAAATTATATTAGTCGAAAATTTATATTTACCATATTAAGTGATTTTTCTGACTTAAGTGCTTAATAAAAAAATAATTTCAAACATATTTAAAAAACCAAGAGCTCAGAAAGAGTATTTCAAACAAATTTAAAAAATTAAGTGCTGAATTTCATTTTAAGTGGTTAATGTGGATTATCAAACAAGCCTTAAACTAAAATTGTTTTGAATTTGTATTAATATTTTAACAACTTGGATTTAGGGTATATAATCATTTATGAAAAACAAAATCAGTTTATAGGGAAAAAAAATTTGAACTTATGCTCATATATTTTATGTTTAGACACATTCATCAATGAAAAAAACATTGCAATGAAATAAATGCTTGTGGCAAGGCATAAGTATACTTGCTAGTATTTTTCCTTATGAGGGATATTTTCCTCCTGTGCTATCCTGTTTATCATGTGATTCCACCTTAGCTCTAAATGTGGAAAAAGTAGTGTATTTTATAGTAGTATATATAGAGCTTGTATTTTTTTTTTTAAAAAAAATCTTTTTGGAGCTAGCCTCCTACATGGGAAACATAAGGTACTAATTTTTGTAAGGAAGCTTAAATGAAAGACATAAAATTAAGTCCTAAAGTCAAATAATTGCTTATTGCCTATTCTCAACAAATCTGATAATAACAGTAATATCCCTGAACTGCAAAATATAAAATAAAGATTCTATTTTAGCTGGAAAAAGACTAATTTCCCTAATTCGTTCTACATCCAATCCAGACAAAATGCAATCTTCGTTTCCCATATATCAAATCTAGACAAAATGTACAAACTTATTTGATCTTTATCTTTTTTTTTTTTTGAGAATTATTTGATCTTTATCTTGCTTTTCCATTACTTTGTCATTGGCTTGTGCCATTCTTGCCTGGCTGGGAAAATTTTGAGTCTTACAACATTGAAGTAGTAAAAACTTTATATGTTTGTTTGGCAGTGTGAGCATAAAACAAAATGGATGAACTTGTTATCTCCAGCTTTTCCATGTTTGTTTAAGTTGGTTCCCATCAATAAATTGCTGATATCAATTTGAAGCTTGTTTATTTGGCTTTTCTTCTTACTGATTTGTCATCTTTTTTGCTTTTTTTCTAGCATTTGGTTCTGATTCTATTCGTTTTGGCTGTAATGTTAACTTTTTGCTTCTTGTCTTGAGTTTACTAATAAAGGCTCCTTCAGTGGATTTCTTGCCTTGAACATTAAACATTCCTTAAGATGTCTCAAAGATCTCATATTCACATCAAAGTTAGCTTCTAGCAAACTTATTTACCTAAATTGTCAATCTTGACTAAGAGATTCAATTTTTAAAATTTGATTATGCTATTGTTACAGAAGGTTTACCAATAAAATCTAAGTTGTTTAACCACTATAATAAATTGATGTAGAAAAGTTTAGGGGGATAGTTTAATAAATTCCCATCACTGATCTCTCTGGAATTGTATTGTCACCTGCTCTTCAAATTATTTCTGTTTCTTTCAAAAAATTTTGGGGTAAGAGTATGTCTGGAAAATAAATAAACAAACATGAACATATTTATTTTTCAAAATGGTTTTTTTTTTTTTTTTTCAAACCTATGGTATGAAATGCCTAGACAGTCTCCATTATGATGCCAAACAGATAAGTTCATTATATAGAAAGTTCTTTAATTGTTTACAATGACTTATTTTATGTTAATGCTATTTAGTGTGGAATAATTTAAGTTTAATTTGCATCGAACAATTCCCAATAAAGCAAAAATGTAGAAAAATCTGCAGAAAAAATTCTCTGTGGAATCAAGTTAATTGATCACATAATAATTTAGATGAATCTCCTTTCAGTAATTTGAATTCAAATTTTATGCAAGTTGAACTCCTAAATGAGAGAACTTAAAATTTTGTTATTGCTAGTTTGACTGGGAAAACCCACAGGGTGGGGGATATTAATATCTAGTCAGACCCTTGAATCCAAAATGAGGAATTTATTACCGCCTGTTCCCAACAAGTCTGATAATTGGAGTTTTCCTGAACCCAAGCTAGCATGACCTGGAGAATAGAAAACGGCCATTCATTACTAACTAGTCAGACCCTTAAATCCAAAAGGAGTAACCTTGTCTCCAACAGGTCTGACAATCAGAGAGTTCCTCAAATCCTAAAATTATAGGAACACTACACCAGCTCCTTGTAAGCATAAAACTAAGGTTCTACTGATAACTAGAGAAGAATGTATACTGTCCTATAACCGATATCAACTCAACTCAATTAGCCTTAGTGGCAAACTAGTTGTTGGCTACATGGATCCATTTCCTCTATTCCACCTGGTTTAGGTTTACATCTTCATAAAGATCTAAGGTCACTAAGTTCTTTCTCACTATTTTTTCCATGTCATCTTATGTCTTCTTTGCGCTTTCTTATCTCCTACTACAGTATATTGAACCTTCATATTGGAGCATTTGCTAGTGTTTGATGCACTTACCACATGCCCAAACCTTCCTAATCTCCTTTCTCTTACTCTTTCCTTATTAGGTGAATTGACTTGGGCTTGTTGCCTTTCTGTTAGAAGCTGTTGGGAGGTGGTACTTTTTTCAAGTGCAGGATAACCCAACAGGTTGTGAGTCCAAGTTAGGGGAACTGGACATAAGTTTGTTGAGTTTTGTGTTTATTGCATCACGTTATCTCTTAAAATGACCTTTTTACCGCAATTTAACATCTAGTGATGCTTAGGGTAATTATGTTTTTGGTTAATGAAACACAGGACATTAACTGGGAATTGCCTTGCTTGGACCCAGTTCCATATCTATTCCAAAATTATAAGTTGTATATTTCTTCATTCTTTTAACTTTGTGGGGTTTTTGTGGTTTCTCAATAAGATACTGTTGCTGCTCTTTTGGGGTTGACTGAAAATAAATTGACCTAGTGACGGCAACTGTCTGCCTGGGCTCCCAAGCAGCACAAAGTCCACTGCTACTTTTCTTATGTAGTACCATCATTTCTACTTTATGTGCTTAGTTTCCCCCCTTGAAGCTCTTCATAAAGAGAGTAGTTAAACTCTACCATACATGGTGCCTGTGACTTTCAGGACATGACTTGGCATTTTCTACTGTAATAGACATCTTAAATCATTTCTGGTAGATCTTATAATTGACACGAGCTGATATAATATTATATTGATACACGGAATTAGGTTCTATCTTGAGATGCCTTTTGTAAATAGAATAATTGAATTTCATTATGCTTGGTGCCTTTGGTATTCTGGATTAAGATTTTGTTATAGTGCACATCTTTAATTGTTCCTGGTGGATAGGTTTTATGACTTGATATCAACGGTTGCTTTGAAGTTCTTATTGTCTTGACATGTGAAATTAATAAACGAATAGAAAATTATGGCCAACCAGTCTGGTCTGAAGGGAATAAAACTAAAAATTATGGCCAATCAGTTCTAGTCTGAAGGCAGTTTTTCAAATTAGAGATATTAAAAGGGCATATATTATGGATCAAATCTATGTAGGACAAGTGACATGGGGCAACTGACAAATTAGACTAGATGAACAGTGCATGCGAACAGTAATTTTTAAACATCAAGCATGAATGGTACTTTTGAACAGTAATGTGAATTGTAAAATTGAAGGATTATTGGAATTAAGTTTCACATAAAACTTGGGAGTCACACTTAAGGTTCCAAAGGAGTCGTACCTAAGGACAGAATTGAATCACGCAATTCTAAGGAAATAATTTGCAAAAATCTTTACTGATTGAAAACTCAAAACTAAATAAAACCCATTACAAGCTTAGGTATTATAACCTTTAAGCTAATGGACTTTAAACTTGTCCTCATCCTATAAGGATTTGAAGGATTTGAAGTTACAAACAAAATAAAGACTAACGATATTCCTCAATCAACTAAGATTTAAAAGAACACTTAAACAATAAATTTAAAGACAACAATAAATTTAAAGGCTCATAAGAATATTTGTATTCTAAGGCACCGTTTGTTTCACGAAAATAACTTATCTTAGGAAAATATTTTCTAAGAAAAATATTTTCTTAGAAAATGTTTTCTAAGTAACATATTTTCTGGTGTTTAGAGTACACTATAAAAAATATTAATTTTCTTTTAATTTATAAGATTATTAACAAAATTTAGACTCTAAGTGTTTTATTTTTGTATTATTTATTATATAATATAAAAAATATTAAAAATAAAATTTTTTTGTGGGTCTTATTTATCACCGGTGACGACCACCGATCGACAAGGACCAATCATAATAAATACATACTTATATGATTTATTTTTCATTTGGATAAGTTTGTCAAAGTCCAAAAATTAACTTAGTTTTCCCTTTGAACAAAAATATATTTTCCGTTAACCAATTTTGCTGGATGCACCAAACGGAGGAAATTATGGAAAATGTTTTCCTAGAAAATATTTTCTGCAAAACAAATGGAACCTAAATAAGTTAATATTCTTGCATAAAGAACACAAAGCTGCCAAGTTTAAAGAAGTTCCTAACTAGCCTTTTTATTATCCAACATGTACCAAATAAGTGTTTTGGCCATTAGAACCAATTCTGGCATTCTGCTTATAGAAATGTTATCGTGTTCGATCAAGTGAAAGTTATGTGGATTAATAAGATGACACTTTGTCTTGGTAGAGAAATTAATGGAGGTCAAAGTAGAGGTAGATGATCTAATGTACCTATTGTATATGTAGTTAATTAAATTATTATCTTGGCTTTTCATTTTTTTTTAAACTGTGGCACAGTTATCCTTCTTTATTTTAAGATATACTAACTCTTCCAATGCTTGCTGCTTTTCAGCATACAGAAAACTTGCTAGGAGTTATCACCCAGATGTGAACAAGTAAGTTTTTATAAGCATGACATGACCATTCCCTTCCTCACCTCCGCTGTACTTGTTTCCTTTAATCTTGCGTCAACATGAGCTGCCTTTCTTTGTTGTCTGTAAAATTGTGAATCATGTTGTTTGTTACTATAGGCTAGGTGTAGCTGGTCACATTTCTTTTTTTGCAAGATTAGTATTAGATCTAGATGTGTTTAATATGGACAAGCCTGTGGAAGATAGTACAGTTGGACTAGCTCTGTCTCTCCCCAGGCTCCATTCCCCGTCCTTTGCTGCTGCTTTGCACCACGTGCTTAAGGTGCACGAATGCAATGGGATTCCAGTTGATCATAACTTGAAATTGGGTCATTGAACTGGATCAAGCATTGTAATAAGCTGATGTTATGTCAATTACCTACAGAAGATGAATAATAATGTTTGGACAATGCTAATTATCTCTGAATTCAAGAACATGTGGGATATATTCATAAGTTGTAACTGCTCAAGCTATGTGTCTGCCTTTCAGAATAGCTAAAAGAACATACAAAGCAATTGCAACGTTTGGACAAACTCCAATGACAATGTGCAGGAAGCTCTAGCTTCAATCAGTTCGCACCCATTTTTCATATATATAAAACTTTTTATAGCCCGGAAATTATTAGAGAAGCTTCTCACATGTTTTGGCCTTCAGTTTTTCAATAAAACTACTCTTCTTTCTATGGATTTTTAATTTATTCCTTGTATGGTAAAATTAGTGTGAAGGTGGGTAATTGTGTGTGGGACTAAAATTAGCCGATTTAGATCATCTCTTAGATGATGGATGGAAATGGACCATAGGTTCACCATCAAAAAATGTCTGAAACCCACAAGTTTTGAGGATTCTGCCCTTCTTAGAGCAGGAGTTAACAGTGATTTAGCATCCTTCAGATCATGAGCATAATCTTGTTTTCCATCCATTTGCATCCCTACTGAGGAAAAACAGTGATATATCATCAAAGTTGATGTCCCTTCTGCATGATTTGCATGGAACATTAGTTGTTTTTGAGATGTCTTATTGTGTCTTTGTCCTCTGCTTTTTTCCCTTCTCTTCAATGCAGGGAACCTGGGGCAGAACAGAAGTTTAAGGAAATTAGCAATGCATATGAGGTAAAAGATCATTTTGTGGTTATACTGTTTTCTGGTTTATGATTATAGTTCAAAGCAGTTTTTTTTCTGGTTTATGATTATAGTTCAAAGCAGTTTTACTTTTCATAATTTATTAATTTACCTAAGCATTAATATTCACCTGCAGGTCTTATCAGATGATGAAAAACGATCTTTGTATGACAAATATGGTGAGGCTGGACTTAAAGGTGTTGGTATGGGCATGGGGGTAAGTTATATTCCATGGATATGATCATGGCTTTCAGAGACTTAGAAGTCAATAATAATGTGTGAAGATTTTTTGCCTTCTCAAAATTTGATTTTCTGCTGTGATCTACAGGATTTCAGCAATCCTTTTGATTTGTTTGAGTCCCTTTTTGAGGGCATGGGAGGCATGGGGGGCATGGGCATGGGAGGCAGAGGTTCCAGGAATAGAGCAGTTGATGGCCAGGATGAATATTACAATCTTGTCCTAACTTTTAAGGAAGCGGTTTTTGGGGTTGAAAAAGAGATTGAGATAACCCGACTTGAGAGCTGTGGGACCTGCAATGGTTCAGGTGCAAAACCGGGGACAACGCCATCTAAATGTAGCACATGTGGTGGCCAAGGTCAGGTTGTCTCATCAGCAAGGACTCCATTAGGCGTATTCCAGCAAGTAATGACCTGCTCCTCTTGTGGTGGCACTGGGGAAACATTGACCCCTTGCAGCACATGTTCAGGGGATGGACGGGTAAGGAGGACAAAGCGTATTAGTTTGAAAGTGCCAGCTGGTGTGGACTCTGGAAGCCGTTTGCGGGTTAGATCTGAAGGTAATGCTGGAAGGAGAGGTGGCTCGCCTGGTGACCTCTTTGTTATTATCGAAGTCATACCAGATCCTGTCCTAAAACGTGATGATACCAACATCTTGTACACTTGCAAGGTGTCATATATAGATGCAATTTTGGGTACGACGATTAAGGTCCCAACAGTTGATGGTATGGTTGATCTCAAGATCCCTGCTGGTACTCAGCCAAACACTACACTTGTTATGGCAAAGAAAGGAGTCCCCGTGCTAAACAAAAGCAACATGAGAGGCGATCAGTTGGTTCGTGTACAAGTTGAAATTCCAAAAAGATTAAGCAGTGAAGAGAGAAAGCTGATTCAGGAACTTGCAGATCTAAGCAAGGGTAAAACAGCAAGCAGCAGAAGATAACTGAATAGGCTCCATATAATCTTCATTCATATATTGCTAGCAACATCAGATCAAGTTCTCTCCTATGAATGCAGAAACAATGGAGTGGCTTGTTGCATGAGAAATGGTGGAGTTATATCAACATTGTAGTTTTGGGAAGGCGTAAGCAAGTTTTCTGTAATGGTAGATAAAGGCAGTTGTGGTAATTTTGCTCCGATATAATTAGATGTTTTAGAAAATGGAGGAGATGAAATAGGAAATGGAGGTTGGAGATAATATTGCTATTTGATTTTTATGGTTTTTTTTTTAAAAAAAGAAAAAATTGCACTTTGATACTTTCTTGTTAATTATTCTTTGGGTTAGAGCCAAAAATTCGCGCATAAACATCACTTCTTATTTGTTTTTCACTTACATTTGTTTACTTATGGAGACTAAAATTGTTCACTTTCCTTATTGTCATTAGTTTGAATCTAACATAGGATTCATTTGCCATGTTATATAATAAATCTAGAATTTATTTGGTTGAAGTGTGGAATTTAATTTAATATTTTATTTTTTAAAAGTCTGATTATTTCTAAAAAAAATTTATAAATATAAATATTTACAAAGTTTATATAAGTAATCTTTTTCAAATAAAAAAAATTATATATATATATGTTAAAAATTTAATAAAATGATTTTGTGAATAAAAAACAGCATTAACTTTGGAGAGATTGAGATGAGAATGAGGAATAAAAAAAAAAGAAAAAAGGAAAAAAATTCACGGGAGGAAATAAGGAGAGAATATATTGAATCAAGATATTTCTATCATAGCTAAAAAATTTAAATTTAGTATTCATTTAAAAATTTTATCAAAATTTTTATTTAATTATAATCAATTTTTTAGATTTAATGAGAGAATTTAAATGATTTTTTTTTATATTAAACACTATATTTAAATTTAGAAATAAATTTTATAAAAGTTTGTGAGATTTATTATACCAAATACTATGTCAGTGACCTTTTTTTTTTTTTTCCTGCTTTTATTATTTTAAAAAAAATTGTTCTATCATTCTATTTGCCACTTTTATTTGACCAATTAGATTATATATATATATATATAAAAGAAAAGTTTTCAATGATTACGCTTTTATGAATGACTATTATTTTTATAAATGAATAATAAATACGTATAGTTTTAAATATAGATTTTAATTGTAAATCATAACGATCGTAATTATTAAAATTTTTAACCTAAAAGATGAAAGTACAATAATCATAATAAATAAAAATTACAATAACTATTGAAACATCACTTATATATACACACACTAAGTATATCACTTCTTATACACTCATTCAAAAAATAACCACTTATAATTGTCTACAAAATTTATTGTTATACTTGTTTTTTCAAATGAAACTCAACCTTCATTTAATATATATGTTCTTATACTATTTATTAAATGCATACATTAGTTTAGGTAAAATTTTCTCTTTTTTATTTTATCAATATACAATATTTTCTAAACTAAGAATGTGTTCATAATATTTTTTTTCTTTTTTTTTTGAAGTGAAAGAAGAATATATATATATATTAAAGAGAGAAATACATCATTAATGAATATAACTATATAAAGAGATTGGAGAGCCAGAAATATATAGAGTCAAACATTCGATCTATTTGATCTAAACTTAATCAAACAACTTAAAATTAAATAAATTAAATTTCACATAGCATTATACAAATCAAATTGAATTTTATATAAAATCAAATAAAATAAATCAAAAAATTTGAAATTTAATTCAATTGATTTAATTTTAAACTGAACTTCGAACTAATTCATTCATGCTTCATTTCCACATAAAAAAGGTATTTAACAAAAAAACACAAAAGCCATAAACACAAATCCTAATACCATCTCGAACAGATTTCAAAAACCAAACTCAATTCCTTCCCCGCTCTTTCTTCCCATACAAAAATCTCATAATAGAAGTAACTTAAAAATAGACCCATATGACTTAAAAATAGACCCATTTCCATTAACAGAACAAAATATCAACAACCTTAAAAGAACTCAACTTCCTGTAAGTATCACTATCTTTGAAACACACGTACCTTTTTCCTTTCTCCTCAACCACGACACTATAAGGGTATGTTAGGTTTAGGAGTAATTTGGAAATTTGAGGAAAATAACACTGTTTTCAAAACTGGATCAAACTAATAGGTCAGATTGATGAAATCGAAAACTAGTCAGTGTTTCAATATTAAAATAAATTATTTAAAAAATTGATTAAAATTGAAAAAAATTGGTCAAAAATCAAATTTTAAATCCAACCAGTTTAATATAAAACTACATTATTTTGTTAAAAATTTTAAAAAATTCCATTAATTTACTCAAATTTAAATTTTAAAAATAAATTTTATTATTTTATCATATTATATATTTTTTTCTAATTTTTTTAATATTTTTAAGTATTATTTATATTTTTTCAAGAAAATATTCTATTAAATTGGAGTGATCAGACCTAAAATCAATCACTGACCCATTCGATCTCTGATCCAATTGTAAAACATTAGAAAATAAAGGGATTAATCTAAGGGGACCAAAAAAAAGTGCTAAAAATGAAAATTTGGCGAGTTGAGTGCAAGCAGGATAGCGAATGGTTTGTGGGTATTTTTGAGGAAGGCATTTTTAAGACATGAATTACAAGTCGTGTGTCCCAGCCAGTGAAAAGGAAGCCAGAACCATTGCAGATGATGGACGAGAGGAGGAAGATTTTATGTTTATAAAAGTAGAAGAGAGAATGGTAGAGAAAATAGAAGTGAGAGATGGTTTTAAGTTTACATGTTTAATAGAAGTTATAGATGTTAAAAGTCCCTGAGATACATCAAATTACCAATATATATATATATATTTATTACATTACAAATCAGTTTATTCAATTCCATTTATATCAACTGGCTGAAAATTAAAAATCCTTAATCTAAATATTTTTAATCGAATTGAACTGAGATAATTTCTGTCTGATCTAATTCCAAGAATTAGATTACAAGAACTTCTACTTCTTCCACCAAAGGGAAGGAGCAAAGAGACAGATTTACCACAAATGTTCATGATTTTTCCTTTATGATTTCTGCAAACTACTGCTGCTAGACACACCTTTGCTCCTTATCAGAAAAGGATACATCGTAGTTCAGTTGAAGAACATCAACAGGAGGCAAGGACCAACTGTGGAAAAGTGTCGGGGATGGCTTACAGGTCTAGGAATGAACACTTGACACAAACTTCTGGCAGTGGAGGATTCACAAGTAGAAGCATGCCTAATGATTGAGATAGGATCTAGAGGAATACATTCAAATTATTCCTGACTTTCCAAATATGCCAGCATGAGAAAGCACGTAAAATAAGTTTGTTATCTTTCCCTTCTTTAGAGGAAGAAAAATCCACAGATACTGGAGAGTATCTCAGGCTGCCAAACCATACAGTAACGGCAAAAGGGGGGAAAAACATTTGGGTTAATTTTCCTTAAGAGTTACGAACAGAGTCTTTTAAGCCACTGTCCTGGAGGAATTTTAAGTTGCCAAATATTCTGCAAAAAATTAGGATTTCTTTAAATTGAGGAACCAATATCCTTTAAAGAGGAATCACCCTTCTCTTTCTTGAGGTGGAAATAGCAAGATTTGACTTAAAAACAACCAGAATTATTGAAATACCAGATTAAACAATCATTCTGGTGGTGAGGTTGAGTTAGAATCTTGTTGATAGCCTAGAAGGAAGTCATCAAATTCAGATCCCAAGATCTGAAATTTTTTTTTTTTTTTTTAATATCAAACCTGCTATAAGAAATACAGAATAATTGTTAGTTTTTTTACTATTGATCTGGAAAGTATTCAACTTGTATCACTGTTAACATTCCTCCTAAGGCCGATATTTTTGAGTAGTATGAAAATTTTGATCATATATAAAATATGATTTTTAGTAGTCTTTTAAAATTGTAGTTCATTTCCCTCATGATCACCTTTTTTTTTTTACTTATGTTCATTAAAATTATTTTTTTTATTTTAAGAAAGTCATTTAATTTTTAACTCATTTTATGAAAGTCATCCAAGTTTTTGATCTATTTCAAAACTTAAAATTGTATTTCATTTGAATTTTTGTTATATTTTAGATTTTATGTATAATTTTGAGATTTTTTTATGTTTTATTTTAAAATTATTTTATTTCATTTTAAATTTTAAAAAAATTGGAAATTAATTATATATTTTTCTGAGATAAAAAGAAATCACTTAAAACAAAATATAATAATTTCAAAATAGCACATAAGAATTTAAAATATGCTAAAAAATTTAAACGAATAAAAGAACACTATGTGATTAATATGAAATAAATTTGAAATTTATATAATTTTTATGAAAGAAAATAAATAAATAAATAACTATAGTAAAATTAGTTATTATAGTGAAAATTGAATAACTATGACCAAAATTAACACTTTAAAATTATGAGGGAAAAAAAAAGAGATGTAGATGGGAATTAGAGTAGGGAGTGAAAATTTTCATCCCTTGCACATTTCATGTAGAAACAAAGAAAAGAAAAGAAATAAATTTAATTCAACAAAAACCTCTCATTTCCTATGACAGGAAAAATCTCTAAAAGTTATACTAAGTTATATATCTATATATAATAATAATAATAATAATAATAATAATAATAATAATAATAATAGAGAGGAAAGAAGAATTAATTACGAAAGAAATGGATTCCTTTTATTCATTTACAATTCATGCACAAAAGAAGGCTAATTGAAAGGAATGGGTTTGGGAGGAGGACAAGGAATGCATTGGCAGGTGCCATTAATACAGCAGTTAGGGAAGCCACTGCACACTTTGCTGCAGTCTATCATTCTTGGGCAACGAAAGTGCATTGCTTCTGTTCCTCCTTTGGTGCTCAACAACATACCACCTGCCCCATTTGGTTCCCACAGGGTTAGATTTTAGCACATAGATATATACAGAGAGTCTGTTCAGGTGAGAGTGAGAGAGGACTAACCAAATGCGATAGCAAAGAAGATAACCAGAAAAGCCAGCTTCAGTGAATCTCTTTCCATTGTTTCAACTGAGAAAATGTTGGGAACCACTTAGTAAATTAATAAGCTCCTTGAAGCAAATATTTATATAATCTGTGGGATGTTAGTACGAGTTGTAGATATCATCATATTTCCTTGACCAGTGAGAAAATCTTGTGGCATTTATTATAATGATGTCATGAGATTTTCTTGTCTAACTTTAAAAGTTCCAAACTCGGCTTTTAACTTAGGATATAAATCAACGTATTATGCTGGGTATAATTTAATATTTAATTAAAATATTTATTTGATAAAATATATGTTGTGTTTCTTAAAAATAATCTATATTATTTTTAATTTTATTTTATATAATTATTTATTTTGTAATTTCTCTTAATATATTTTTATTTTTCTAATTAAATAATTTTATATATCAAATTACTAAAAATTTTATTTATTTATCAAATAATTTAGTTTGATAAATGTTAAGTTATCTTATCAAACAAATTATAATTTTGTATTTATACATTTAGTAAAAGCAAGAGAAATGATCTGATAAAGGATTTGGTGGCTAATCAAAACTAGCTAAATCTTATACTTTTACTTGAGAAAGAGAGTATAATGTTTCGTAAAAGTTGAAAATGAAGCAATTCTTTTAACAAGAAAGGACTAGATATTTTATTAATTGGATAAATAATATAAAAAAGATATACAAAATATTATATGATAATATCTTTCTTTATAACAAATTCTAAAATAAATTATATATGTAGTTTCAAATTTAAATAATACATAATTTAATTTATAAAATAGATTATACTGACAATTTTTGAAAAACCACTGGAAATGTGCTCTATTAGATGATAATTTTCTATTATTATTTGGTTTTTTGATATTTATATGAGTTTAATTTAATTTTCATAAATTAAAAATTTGCCGTGCTAAATATTATGCATAACTTTCTATACCACGTATTAATATCAAATCTAAAATTTAAATACCAAAATTATCATTATAAAACAGCATAACAATAAAATATGCAAAATTATAATAATGTGAAAATACAAAATCTGAATATCTGAAAAATAAATTCAATAAATAAGTAAATATGAATATTATCTGAAAATCAAAGGAAATAAAACCAAAATAAACTCAATAAATAAGTAAATTTGAATTTTATTCAAAAATAAAAATGACTGATTTTAGCCAAAATTAAAATTATTATTTCAGTTATGTACTTAAAAACTAATTTTACGTTGTAATGTTATAAGTCGTGTGCATTATGTTTTTTTGAGTAAATAAATGGTGGGCATTAAATGTACTTTCAGAGAGCTTTTAGTGTTAACTGCTAGCACTTTATAATCTTTTTATCACCTATTTAAAAGGTACTTAAAAATACAATTTTAATAGTAAAATTATCATTTTACAGCGGATACTTAGTAAAAATTATATTATAATTATATTAAAAAACAATATTATATGAGAAGAATAAATTTCGTCAAATTAACATATCATATCAAGTAGTAAAACGATGCTACAATTGAGATGATAAGTTATTATTTTTTACAATATAGTCCTCTGAAATAAAATAAAATAAATTATAAATGATGAAGTGAGATAATTTTCTTTTTCTAAAAAAAGCACTCTTTATAAGGGGAAAAAAAAACAGTTAGAGAAGTTAGATTTGGTTTGATGCTATTTAAACAAATTTTAAAATTAAACTGAAAAAATCAATTTCTCAATTTGACATCAAAATAAACTACTCAGAATATAAATAGAACTATAACGAGTGATCCCCTTGCAGAGTGGATGTGCAGTGATTTGAGGGTCGTGGGTTTCTCTTTAATAAGATCTTTGTTAAACACTCTTTCTCTCTTATTAAGACTAACTACTAATTCGTATTGGCTCTGTTGATAACACTAACCATACTATATTATAAAAAAAAAAAAAAGGACTATAGTGAAATGATATGGTTCAAATGAAAACTTTTAAAATTTGATTATAGTTCAATAAAAAAAAATTGTTTTAAAGCATTTTAAAAAAATTTCAAATTGAACTGAACTGTCTTAATTTCTAAATTAAACCAAACTTAATAATTTAATTTGAATTATATCTTGGGATCAAAATCTAATTTCTTTTTCTTTGTAGTTTAGTTCTTAATTCCTGGAGTGAAAAGAATAGGATTCTAAGGATTCCAAACCAAATGTAAAAATTACAGAAGCAATCCAATTTGAAACAGCATTACAAAGATCCAAGACCAAAATTAACAAAATAAGAAAGGCATGAATATTTGGTACCAAAACTTCAATTTTACAAGGATAGCACCTACCAAAATCTTTGAATCATGGATTATTGAAATAGGATTCAATTCCAATTTAACCTTCGAAATTCTATGGAGGACCAACTTTGGATTCGGACGGACAGATACGTGATGTAAATTAAATTCAAAAGTTTCAAGTGACGTAAAATTCAGAAATGTGGACACCAGCCCTACCACAGAATATCTATCACCATGTACAATTCTAATGACTTGACTATAGTTTTCTCCAAAAGAAAAAAAAAAATATTGCTTGACTGCAGTATTTTATTTTCTTTATTGCCATAGATATTTCTAATTGAGTTCAGAGATAATTTAACTAATCGTATTTCAAGAAAGGAAGAGAAAACAAAGAATGTTATTGTTCATGCAAAGGAAAATTCCTTTTCCAATTTGCAAAATGAAAATAGATAAATAAAAAATGCTTCTTATTAAATATAAATATTATTTTTTAAATTATTTTCCCAGTGATTAATTTATTTGAATATAATACAGAGAACAAAAAATCATCAGATACCAAACCACTATGGATAGCAAATGAGCCTCAATTTTGCTCAATAATTTATAGGATGCAACATTAAGACAAAAAAACTAGACTGAATCATGGAGATGATGATCCCACATTTTAATGAAGAAACCCAGCCATCTCAGCTTAAACCATGACAACAGAGACAATACACTGTACATGTAATAAGTGCACTTAGGTAAACTAAATCTACACAAATTCTGCATGTAATCCAACCACAAGATTTTCTGATTCCTCATTGGCCATGCAGCAGTCAGCAGCACCGCATCCTTCACTACCACCACCACCTATATATACCAAAAGAGTACCGAGGTCCAGTTCTTTAACTAAAAGGTAATCGAATCATTCCTGCAGTCACGGCAAAGGCAACAAGAACATGACAGAAAATAATTAATATTATATTTAAGTTTAATATGATATCATCACAATAAAGATCAAACAATCCTTGAAAACAATGGACTGAGCAGAGAATTGAAACATATATATGGGCATAGCAAAAAAGGAAATCAAATCATATGTTGAAGTAAGAAGTAAGAAATAAAAGTAAGGGAGAGATGTAGAGCTCCCTTCAATCCAAACAAGGATCTAACATTAGGTAATGCAAGCTCCAGAGATATGCAAGCCACAAGCCTATCCAAGTTTTAACTTGATATGGTGGGATAGGGCTGTGGGATCCATAGCTCAGCAGCTCATCTACCCAGCAAGATCCTCTTTTGGACTTCAAGGAGCTCCACTCCTTAACCTTATCTACAAAACCCTAACACCAAACATTTCAAAGTTGGAAACAATAAACATGAAAAAGAGAAATAAATCAACACTCATCACAACCCATGTCTCCTTCGGCCCCTCCTTACAATTTCTTCCACTTGAGCTTCCAGATCTAAACGCCGAAACTAGAAAACCCAAAACTACGGAAACTAATAGAACAAAGCAAGTACAGAAGAGAGAATCTAAAGCAACAACTATGGAGCTATACCCAGAAATAAAGGTCAAAAAACCCTAGATCCATTACTTCCTTCTGTATGCCTTCAAATTCTGTGTAATAAACCAAACTGGGTATCAAAAACAACTCATGAATCCCGCGGATCCAGGCTCTTATGGCCTAACATATATATATATATATATGCAAACCCTAGAACGCTCAAGTGAGTTTATCCATAACTAATCCTTTAACCCTTCCTTATATAGCCGTCCACATAATAATACTGTGGCTCAAAAACTACATCTAGTAAAAACCCTAGCTAGCTGGAACTAACTCATCTATAAGTCTTTAAACGTCCGTAACCCCACCAGTGACCTTTAGGTGAAAAGAACAGAGGTTGATAGGTAACACATACAAATGGGTTTAGGGTGCGATAAATAATGGTGGGTCGGCTGTAGCTGTTTCCTGCCTCTATCGAGAAAGAGAGAGAAAAAAAAAAAGTCTCTTTTCTCTCTTGGGAACCGGCTTCTTCGTAGATTCCCTTTGTGTACAGTGGAGGTTCTAGTGATGATCACATGCCTTGTTTGCTCTTGCCCTCGATATATAAATCCCTTATACAAACTGTGCTTTGTATAATTGCATATAGGATGTGACAAGTTAAAGTAGTTTAACCAAAACCATGAACACTGTTTCTGTCCACCATGATAGAAGGGGTAAAGATTCTGTCCATTTGCACGTGTAACATTCTCGTCCAAAGAATCAATTTATAAGTCCATTATGTGTATAATTTATTAATTTTTTGTACTAATTTTTATATTACAAATAATTTACTAAAATAAATAATTATTAGTATTGTTTAAATAATTTAAAATTATGTCAATATAATATTATAATATCCACCTTAATTTACGTGGGTGTAAATACATATAAAAAACTCAGCACTTACTGTCTTATTTTGTCGTGAATTTTAAGCGGCATCGCATATCAATGTTTCGCTTCTCAAGCTGACTTCATAGTATATTGAGAATTTTTATTTAAAAAAACTCAAGCACAAATATAGATTTTACAACTATATTATAAGAAATCAGATAGTGTGATGTAAAATAAATAAATTCAAATCATAATAAGAATATAGATATATATATAATGAATGAAACAAAGAATATATATATATATTTTTTAAATAGAGTGTGACAAAAACAAAATAATTTCATTGCAATATGATAAGTTTACTCTTAAATAGTTAATAATCAATTCAAGATTAAGATTTTTATTGTTATTATTGTTAAATTTAATATAAAAGAAAGTTAGAAGTTCCAAATTGCATTTTGGGCTTCAACTACATGGACATTCGGTTTAAATTGAATAAAATCAAATCAAACTAATAAAATCAAAAATTATAATTTAAAATTATAATTAAACTAAATTAAATTAAATCAAACTGATTTGCTTTGGTTGATAATTATTCTATTCAATTTAAATTATATTTTTAGAAAATATTTTTAAAATATTTTTATTATAAATAATAATTCTTATAATATATTTTAAAATATTTTAATACAAATATTATATTTTAATATATTTTCAATATAAATAATGAATTTTAAATAGATTTCAATCATCTTAGTTTAATTTAATATAGATTCAACTTATTTTAATTTAATTTTAAATAAATTTATTTAATTTGGTTAAATAGAAATTTTTTATCAAAAAATTGACATAAATCAAATTAATCAAAAATTTTTTAAAAATTAAACTGAACCTACATTATATTTAATCCAAATCAAACTAACGGAATCAATTCAATTCCATCGATTTTTCAATTTTTATAAATAGTGTTCGCCCCTAACTTCAATAGCTTTACTTGTTTCCTCATTTTTTTCACTTAATGGTAAAATATAACATAATTTTTAAATTTATTATAAATTTCTATTTATAATAAATTGTCCCAAAAACATGAATATTTATAATTATAATAATAGTGCCATGTAATTGAAAACTCTTATATATATATGTTAACATGAAATTTGCCAACAATAAAAATTGTTACTTTTAACAAAATTAAAATAATTAATTTTATTAACAATATTTTCTTGACATAATTAAATTAAAAAAAATACTGCAAGCATTTCCTTTTGTTTTTCTTTTTTCTTCCCCTCTCATACTTCAATAGAAAAAAAGTGTAAAATTGTATTTTGTGATTTTTTTTTTGACAAATATAGTCATTTGATTTGTTTATTAACAAAATTCTATTATGTGGTATAATACTATTTGTAAATCAATATTATATTCGTAAATTTGTTATATCCACATGACATGAAGCAAAATTTTATACATTATTTCAACTAAATATGCATAAGTATATAATTTTTCACTGTAAATACATAATTTATTCATTTTTTTTACTTTATATATATGTTTGAATAAATTTTATTTTTATCAATATAAAATTTGTTCAAATATATACATAAAGTAAATAAAAAAATGAATAAATTTCATATTTAAAATGAATAAATCATGTATTCAAATTTTAAACACATAATTATTTGAAATAATGTACAGAATTTGGTATTGGATTAGCTTAATGTAATAGAGTTACGGATCTAATACCACTTTAAAAACAACATTATATTACAAAATAGAGTTTTACTAATAAATAAATTACAATACCGTATTTGCCAAAGAGAAAAATTACAAAATAAAATTTTGTACTTTCCCCTACTTCAATTATTATATTGTGAAATAATTATCAATTTTTGCTTTTAAACTTACATTTGAATTACAAAATTGATAATCAACTCAATTTTTTAATGAAAAAATTATAAAATATTAAAATTTAATTGATAATACTATTTTAAATAATTTCAAAAATAATAAATAACTTTTATTAGAAAAATTCAATTAATATAACATGTACATTTGTTAATACGCATAATAATTATATAATACTCATATTAATAAATAATAATAAATTTAAATTTAAAATTTGATTTGAATATAATTAATTTAAATTTGATCAATCTTAAGTAAAATTACATATTTTAAATATAATTATAAAAATGTGAAAAAAATTTTACTTTCTTCACTAAGCCTAGGATTAGTCATTATTATCACTGATTAGTAAAATAGACTCCTATAATTTTAATGACATCATTAAACAAATATTATTATTCCGTATTACTTTAAATGTTGTATGAAAACTTATGTAGTTATATATTATTTTCTAGTTAATTAGCTTTAATTAAAATTAAGAGGATCCATTTTAAAAATAAACAAAATTTTCACTTATTGCTTAAACGAGTTGAAATTAAAAAAGAAAAACTATCCATTAAAAATATGTAAATTTCCATATTGAAAAAAAAATATATTTCATATCCCTTGAAGGATGATGTAGAAAAATCGTACCTATCAAAAGAAGAAAATAAAAAAACTAATTGAACAGATCTATAAAAACTTTAGAAATATTAAAATAAAATAATTAAATACAAAGTAAATTATAAATGATTTAAACTAACTGAACAAATCTATAGATCTATAAATTATTAAAATAAAAAATTACAAAAAACAAAGTAAATTATAAATGGTCTAGACTATACATTTAATAATAAATAAAAAATATTAGTTCCCTTCAACAATTAATAAAATAGCAAAAAAATAATAATAATTAAAAAAATATTTACTAAATAATTAATAAAAACTATTTACAGGTAAAATTACCACAGCTTAAGAAACTCAAAATATGAAAGAAAAATAAATCTGTAAAATTCTTATATTCAATACTTCTAATTAACATGAACTGCTCATAAGATAAATATTATTTTTGTGTTTTTTAATTTAAGATATACATTGAAAATTGAGTGAAATGTTGAAAAAAAATTAAAAAAAAAATTTAGTCCAGATTAAAATTTATAATTGAACGACACTAAAAGCGATTTTAGTATTGGGGCGTTAAAGATTTAATTAATGAGTGCATAAAATGTTTTCACGGTAACAAGTAAATTAAATAAAGTGAATATGTACCTACGTAAGATGCAGATTGAACCAAGTTTCTCTTAAAATTAACTGACACGTGTCAGTGAAAAATAGAAAATTAAAAGCCAAACAAGGGGTGTTTGGTAATGTGGATTTTTTCTGATTAGACAAAAGCAACGTTGATGTGACTCCACGTGTGGGACCACTCCGTAGTGCCTCGGTGCACGTTATCATGGGCCACGTTTGATACTGTGACTGTGCGGCCCGTGCTTTGCTCACAGTAACCCGCTCACGCTCATGCTACTACTTTTCATCTGTTTTGGTTGTGTTCGACCACCACATGTGATGTCATGCATATTATTTTTTAATATATGATTTAAAACAAAATCAATCATATGGTCTAATTATAATACAACTCCTGTTTTTAGATTATTGGAGAATAGATTATATATGAGAAAATTGAATATGATGTATTGATCAACAAAGTAACCATAGAGATCCATTTTGTTCCATCAAACCGAGGCATTCCAATTTGTGAACAAAATAAATTGTTAAATTCGAACATTAAATAATGAATAGCAGATGATATTTCATATCATATCATGTTTAATGTATTATCTCGAGATATATAATATAAAAATATTTAACTTGAATATAATTTATTTATTAATTATGTTATAATCTTTAATATTAATACATTTATATTTATAAAGTTGCAAGTCACTATTCATATATATCCATTTAATTAATTGAATTATAATGAAAATTAAAGTATCACAATACGAAAATACACATTTAATCTAGTAAATACATATAAAATAAAAAAATAGATTTTAGTTAACAAAAATTATATATTGAGAAACTATAAAATAGAGATTAAGACTTTTAATAAATATAAGATTAAATTAAAGACACATTTATTTAAATTATATTTAAATGTATATTTTTGTTATATGTATTATATATTACAGTTTCAACCTATTTAATTTAAATTCAAATCTAATTCACTGTGATTTAGTCCCCAGTTGAAATTGCCAGCCTTTAGTGGAGGTATTAGTATTATTAGTTACATTTAGTAATTGTCTTATTCCATGTAAATATATTTCCAAATTCTCAAGCTTTTTGAAACTTCTTGATAAAGTGTTAAAGCGAGTGCAAAATAAAATATATTTAAGAAAATGTAAAAAATTTCAAGGAAAATATAAATAGTTAGATCCCTCAATTAACAAATTGTTCACGAAATCAACAATGGAGGTATCATTTTGGTGAAGAGACT